>PVIA01017051.1:0-16832 GCA_004024845.1 Tonatia bakeri
CACTCCCCTCCCCCCTGCACACCCCCTCCCACCCACATTTCCCCCCTTTAGTTCATGTCTATGTGTCATGAGTTCTTTGGCTTCATTTCCCATGCAATTCTTACCCTCCCCCTGTCTATTTTCTCCCTACCATCTATGCTACTTATTCTCTGTACCTTTTCCTTCTCTCTCCTCCTCCCACTCCCCTGTTGCTATCCCTCCATGTGATCTCTATTTCTGTGGTTCTGTTCCTGTTCTAGTTGTTTGCTTAGTTTGTTTTTGTTTTAGATGTGGTTATTAATAATTGTGAGTTTACTGTCATTTTACTGTACATGTTTTTTTATCTTCTTTTTCTTAGATAAGTCCCTTTAACATTTCATAAAATAAGGGCTTGGTGATGACAAACTCCTTTAACTTGACCTTATCTGAGAAGCACTTTATCTGCCCTTCCATTCTAAATGAAAGCTTTGCTGGATAGAGGTCCTCTTAGATGGAGGTCCTTGCCTCTCATGACTTGGAATACTCCTTTCCAGCCCCTTCTTGTCTGCAAGGTTTCCTTTGAGAAATCAGCTAAGAGTCTTATGAGAATTCCTTTGTAGGTGACTGTCTCCTTATCTCTTGCTGCTTCTAGGATTCTCTCCTTCATTTTAATCTTGGCTAAGGTAATTCTAATGTGCCTTGGTGTGTTCCTCCTTGGGTCCAGCTTCTTTAGGACTCTTTGAGCTTCCTGGACTTCTTGGAAGTCTATTTCTTTTGCCAGAATGGGGAAGTTTTCCTTTATTATTTGTTCAAATAACTTTTCCACTTGTTGCTCTTCCTCTTCCCCTTCTGGTACCCCTATAATTTGGATGTTGGAACATTTCACAATGTCCTGGAGGTTCCTAAGCCTCTTCCTCATTTTTTTGAATTCTTGTTTCTTCCTTCTTTTCTGTTTGGTAGTTTCTTTCTTCCTTCTGGTTCACTCTATTGATTTGACTCTCAGGTTTCTTCCCATCACTATTGGTTCCCTGTGCATTTTTCTTCATTTCACTTAGTGTAGCCTTCATTTTTTTATCTAATTTGCAACCAAAATCAACCAGTTCTGTGAGCATCCTGATCACCAGTGCTTTGAACTATGCATCTGATAGGTTGACTATCTCTTGATTGCTTAAAAGTATTGGCTCTGGGGCTTTGATTTGTTCTTCTGTTTGAGCCATTTGCGGGGTGAGGGGGGTGGGTCTGGTCACGCCTGTTATATAATGAGGGGCGGAGCCTTAGATGTTCACCAGGGCAGGGCAACCCAGTGACTGGGTTGTGACACTGTATGTGGGGGGAGGGCCAGAGAGAGAATAGTGGTGCTTGCTCTGCTCTCTGTCAGATTTCAGTCCCCTCTGCTGCTTCCCACAAACAAATTGGGCCCTTCTGGTGCTGGTTCCCAGGTGGGTGGGCTTGTGTACATTCTAGGACCCTGTGGGTCTCTCCAATAAACTCTCCTGTGAGGCTGGGTCTCTCCCGGCACCTCAACCTCCACAGGTATTTTCAATTAGTGCTTTTAGGCTTTATTTCCTGGCACTGGGGCCCTGGGTTGCATGGTCTGTCTCACTGCCCATTTTCATCTGGTTTGTCTGCTCTCGAATGTGTGACTGCAGATAGCCAGCTGCCTTACACACCTCATTGGGTCTGCTTGTTGCCTCCCTGCACCCGTGCCCGGGGTCTGCCACCGGGGTCTGTCAGCCACCACCTTTTCCTGCCGCAACCTCTCTCTGCCAGCCGCCGACTCTGCCCCTCTTACCAGTCTGGATGAATGGTTGTCAGGACTTCCATACAGTTCAATTTTCTGTCTGTTCTGGTTGGTTTTTGTTTCTAAATTTTTGTTGTCCTTAATTTTGGTTGTGCAAGGAGACACATTGTGTCTACCTACACCTCTATTTGGCCAGAAGTCAATTTTTTTTATATTCTTGATTTCAATGACTCATCCTACAAGTTTTACAGAAGGAAATAATCTTCTTAATTAAAATGTGGTATTAGAATAACTGTTCAATGTTCTTAGAATTATTATATTAGCTGAAGAGTGAGTTGCTTATGTAAGGGTCAGAAAATCCTTACATTCTTTTGGCAACCAGCACATAATTGGATATTTATAACATAATAAAGGGTGAATATGATATAACAAAGGGTGGCAATAAACTAATGACTGGCACAGTCTACCCCATTGACTATTCAGCTTCTACAGGCATCCTTACACACATGTGGAAACTCCTGAATACCAACAAAAACAACTCTATTTCCACAAAACAAGATAAAATGATCTGTCTTAAAGCCCTCATTCTTCTCCCAGTGAGGTAACTGAGGTTTTCAACAGTCATTGTATTTATCTATGGCTTGGTGAGAACGCAGTTACATACCTAGTTTTACCAGAAACTGCCAGAGCTTTTTCCAAAGTGAGCACGCAGTTCCACACTCCTTCCAACAATGTATGAGAGTTCAGCTGCTCTATATCCTCACCAACACCTGGTATCCTTCTGTATGCTATAATCTAAATCATAATACCTATGTTCAGTTTTGGAATAAGGATCAATTAAACAGAAATGAAATAAAATAGTAGGCTGCATTTACATTCCTTATTCCTTTCACAACTCAGCCCTCTTTAAATCACTTCCTGTATTTCACCCATTTCCCATATAAAGAAACGGTGGCCCAGAAATATATGTAGAGTAGAAGTCAATGAGACTTATTGCTGGGAAGCCATAGTCTCTTGGCATTCACACTCTATAGCCTAACAACTGGGAGATTCTATATATAAAATCCCTTTGTAACCAAGTCTATAATATTAATTTCTCCATATTTTTTTTTGTTTTCCATTAGGTGGTGATGGCTTTTAAGGACATACAAAATGAGGTGAGATCAAATTCCAATGTTCTAAATTCCCTGGCCACATCATTTTCCTTTGCTCTGGTTTGATTGTTTGTTTTGTTTTCCCCATGTCCTACTGTGATGTTGACTCTGGTCATGGTTTAGTTTCATTTCTTCATCTTTTGATTTCTCCCTTGAAAGAGCAACACTGACTTGTCAGTCTAGAAAGCTGAAGCAAGAAGATGCCTAACAATTCCCTTGTGGAAATACAATCACTAGAGAGAACATTGTTGTCTACCAGAAATTCTCTCAGCAAGAATACTCTCAGCAGTATACTGAGAGTATACTCAACATGAAATGCTGATAAGTGACTGAGTAGGGAGGGGTCCCCAAGTGGCATCGTAAATTGCCTTATTAGAAGAATATGTCTATTAACTGTAGGAAAGTACCAGTTAGAGGCCACAGTTAAACTTCTTTGCTAAACAGAAACAACCCTCCTCCTCTGCTCTTTCTCTATGCAGATTTCAGTCTTTCTTCTATACAAATCCTGATAAAATATTTTAAAATACAGTAAAATATGTACTAGATTATTAGTCTGCCCCAGACACTGACTTAATATATTAGGTTGCTCACAGTGTTGCTGTTTTGGTCCTACCAAGCCTGCTGTTCCACCTTGTTTGTTTGTTTGTTTATGTTTGTGTTCCTGTCTGTTACAATGGAGAGCAACAGGCACTATCTATACAGTGTGCCTGTATTTTACACAAACACACACAAAAAACTTAGAACAAGTACTAATATTATAAAACCAGGGCAAATGGGAAACATCCACGCAGATTTTTTAACTTTTGTTTCTCTGACTAAAGATATAGCTTCACTTAAATTAAAATGTAAATATAATATGAGCTTCCATGGTCTTAAAAACACTAGCTCTCTCTTCCTATTTGGAAAGTAGTGATGGGTAAAGAGATTGAGAAGCCATTGAAAATAAACTTCCTCTATTTCATTACCCAGACCACTCTTGGCCTTACAACTGAGCCCCTTTCTAGTGTAAGAAGCCATGCCATTGCATCTGACTGCTGTGTCTGGGACTTACTTTAGGGAAATTGACAGTAGCCTTTTCCTCCATCTGGCTGCAGGTAAAAAAGGGAAGTGGGTAGACATCAGAAGCTTCATATTTTTATACAAGTTTTGCTTTGGGGTCACAATGCCTCCACCCTACCCAGAGGCATGAGTGTCCTCCAGGAAGGACTTGAACTAGTGAGAGGAGGAGGTTTGTGCCTCAGTGGGACTTGTGTGTGTTGAATTATATCCTCTCAGGGTCTATATAGAAATGAAAAGTCCCACCTGACCTCCTCTGTCCTAAAGCTGTCTTCTGGTGCTTCTGCACAGAGTCAATCAGACACAATCCCTGCCTGCATAGGTCCTCCGGCTGGTGCAGACAAAACAGACACCCTTGCCCAGACTTGCAAGGGAATTTTTGTACTTAAATAGTAAGAGAAGAAAGTAAAGCAAAGGACAGCAAGGAAAGATGAATTAGAATGTACTTTCTTTCTGATTATGCAAACATGAAGGCCCAGCCCCACAGCACTGTTATGTAGCTGGGCTCCTGTGAGCTCTGGGGGCTCAACGAGTATAAAGAGCAAGCAGCTATTTACTTTGGGATGAGAAGAAGGATTTATTTAAAGATCCTTCACAGATACTTAAAGGTTCACCTCGGAGAACCACTGGAGACTCAAAGGGGATGGTAAAAAGAGCAAGAAAATGGCCAGAAAAAGTAAAAGAGGAGAGGTCACTGCATGAGTAATTATGATCGTAAGTAATGAATTGTGTGTCTCCTACCCCTAAAGAGGCCAAGGCATGTCCCATTTATTTAGCCATCATTCAACAAACATTTATTGCCCATATGCTGTATGCAGGGTATTATGTCAAGTGGTTTGGTGTGGGAGATACAAAACAACACAAATTCTAACTTCTGGAAACTTGACTTTAAATTCTGTTCCTAGAAACCCCATATTTTCCACACAGACATCTCTACATTTGTCCAAGTCTATAGCCAGTATACCAAAGGTCCAGGGCAAAATTGTCCCTGAGTCTCTGACTCCCTCTGAATTCTCCTTATTTTTCAGCTGCAGGAAGATGCTCGGAGTCGAGGTAAAAAGCAGTACTCTAAGGTTTGAGTAAACCAAGAGTGGTGGTGGTGGGGGGGAGCGGGCGAGATAAGGAGGAATTCATCCCAAAGTCTCATCATTGGGTCTTCCATTTGGCTGAGAGCTAGACTCCAGGTCCACTTTTTCTTTTCCCCTTCAGCCAAGCTTGGCATTAGCTTTCCCTGAGCACTGCCAGTCTCTCCTCTGTCCAGCCCTGGATCTGGACAGGGACAGCAAGATCCCTTTATCCCTTGGGATGGCTGCTGAGGGCCTGAGGACACTCTCAGCCCTCAGTCAGACATGGCCTTATCAGTAGAGTAGAGACAACACACAGAGGTGAGCAGCTTCCCAGCTCTGCCGTAAGGGCTTACAGCTGGCAGAGATTGAAGAGCGGGGAGGTCAGAGTGGAATGATTATTCAAGACAGTTGAGCTGTAGCTCTCAAATGTCCAAATGCAAATTCTAGTATTTCAGGAATATACTCAAGATACCCAGGAGTCTAGAATTAGAGCATAAAAGCCATATTTGTAACATCTTCCTTCACCCATCCAAAAAGGAACTTAAAAAAAAATCAGGACTTTTCAAACATTTGCATGTATATAAATCACCTGGGTACCTTGCTAAAAGGCAGACACTGATTTAGTAAGTCGAGGGTGAGCCTGAGGCTGCCATTCTACATTTCTAACAGACTTCTAATGTGATGCCAAAGCTGCTGGGTGAGACTTTGAGTGTCAAAAATATAAAAGATGGAGCCCAATGAAATCTCCTCCGATGTCATAATAAAATAAGATTTAACTCAGGGACTTCCAAATCCCACAGGAAGACTGAGGAGACTTCACATGTGATTGCAGGAATCAAAGGAAGGAGAAAACCAAATGAGAGTCTGACTAGTCAGGGTCTCTGTGAGAAGTAGAACTACTCTTTGCTTTTCTAGCCCCTTCACAATACAGAGCTTATAAGAGTCCAAACTTTCTTGAGGATCTTTAAATATAGCTAGTCCAGAGAGAAACCCCTCTGGTCTTTTTCCAAGCCTGGTCAGTCACCTCCACTCCCCTCCAGAATGATAAAGGAAATATGACCAGGTGGACTCCATCATGAGATACGGAGAAAAATTTTCTTGGCTGCTGATCCCTAAGGATCAACAAATCAAAAAAGCCAAGCCTCAGCTTGAAGAATGCTCTCCTTTATTCAAGGAAGGCTGACTTCCCAAGAGTCACTGCGGGGCCCTAGGAACACCTGCCTAGTGACTAAAGATGTAGATTTAGGATCCTAACTGCTGCTGTTGCTGTTCTGCTTCCTAAAGGGATGGGAGGAGGAGAGAGTCAGAATAAAATTCAAGTCACATATCAATTTTCCACGAAAAAGAAAAGGAGACAAGTGAGAAACAAGGATGTGCTCCAGTGGCAATGCCCTGGGGCATTTATTGTACTCCTAATGCCCACTATGCTTTGCAAGTGACCAGATGGCTGGTGCCACATTCTGCAACTGTCTCTCTGACAGGCCTGCAGGCCTTTAGCTTCCCCATAGTTCTAGCCTCTCCCACTCTGACTGGTTACACTCCAAACTAAGGATGTGAACAGGGCTCAGGGCTCTTAGGGAGACATTTCTAGACTCCTGTAACAGAATGACTCCTTCCTATGTCCACCTCAGGTATGAGTAACTGCTTCATGACACCCATCCCATCTGCATTCAGGACTGGGTAAGTGGCCTTTTTTTGATAGTCCCCAAGGGAGATGGCATCCAGCTGGGTATGGGTATAGTGGCTAGGAATATATCTAGGTCTGAGCCTTAAGCCTTCAGAAGTCTATGTTTCCAATATATGTCTCTTCTAAATGGGGAGGAGCTGGCCACTCATCACTCTTAACTAATTGTGAACTATGGAGCCAGGGCTTCCTTCTCATCCTCATTCCCATCAGAAATCCATGGAATCTCAAGATCAGTCCTGGACCTCACCGTAGATACTGGGAGATTCTCTTCATTCAACTGAGAGAATAAGGGAACACTGCATGACAGATAAGAAAGGAAAGCCATGAAAAATGGAGTTAAAAATCAGGGACTTAGCCTTGGCTGGTGTGACTCAATGGACTGAGCACTGGCCTGTGAACCAAAAGTTGCCAGTTTGATTCCCAGTCAGGGCACATGCCTGGGTTGTGGGCCAGGTCCACAGTTGGGGGTGTACAAGAGGCAAGCAATTGATGTATCTCTTGCTTCTCTCCCTCTCTTTCTCCTTCCCTTCCCCTCTCTCTAAAAAATAAATAAAATCTTTTTAAAAAATTAGAGACTTAGAAGTAAAAGGACTTAGAAGAAGAAAATAAAAGTTTGAGAGTCCAGCGCCCTAACATTGGGAGATGTCAATTTCTTTACCATAAGAAAAAGACTAAAAGAAAAAATCAAGTTGCAACACCAAAGATTTAACTTAGACATTAGAAATGACTTTTCAACTAGTGACAATGGAGAAACAGAGGTCTGGGTAGTCAAGAAAGCAGCACCATGTTCTGCAGAGGACTTCCAAAACATCTTTTAGAAAATCAGTTTGATTCATTTCAGATATGGTCCTGCCCCAACCAGGAAATGGAGAAGGCGAACTCCCTAGATCCCTGTTGGAAACAAATTTGATTCTATCTTAGAGAGCTGGCCTAGTGACAGCTGAGCCTAGCTGGCCCATTCCTCTTAAAAAGATAGATCTTTATACTTTAAAATTGATCAGTACTGAAAGTATGAAAAAGAATATCTGACAGGTGATGGCACATTTACATAAATTTCTAATGTAATTGTAAACTTTTACATATGAAGAACACTTAATTGGTCAAAACCATACTGGGTTTATGCTTTGACTTAATTTTAATATTCCTCTGAGGCAAGCATGAGTTTTCCTCTTTCCTAATGAACACACAGGCTCTGACAAGTTATGACACTAACACCCAGCAAAGGCTCTTTCCTTTGGGCCACGTGATCATCAGGAAATTGCAGCTCCCAGAACCAGTGATGCCCATTCCTGGTGGAGATTGATAACAAGATCCCTAAGGACAGTGGAAGGCAGCAGAGCCCAGGGATGGGGTGTTTCTTTCTCATACATCTACAGCCTCCTCTTATTTGGTACAGAAGCATCAAGTCTCCGGATACCTGGACAACTCAAAATTTGGGAGATTCGCTGTCAAGCACTGGAGAGCAGCATTCACAGACCCAGGCCCACAGCCTGAGAAGCCAGCACTCTGATTAATCAGCTTGCTACTCTGGACCCTAACTATACAATCAAAGAAGAAGGCCTCTCTGGCTTCTGCCAGGTGTTTCACCCAGATGACCTGACTCCTGAGCTCCACCCCACCCATCCTACTGTAGTCAGGATCCCCGGCTCCATGGGTCTTCACTCCAACACGGCACAGCAGCACCCCACCAAGCAGGTAGGGTGGATACAAGGAGCGAGAAGGTAGAAGGCTGAGGGCAAGGCCAAGCCAGGAACCTTTGGTCTCTGTCATCATCTCTGATCAAGACAAAGAACCAAATGAGAGTGAGTCAGGTGTAAATAGTTCTGTATAGGGAGAAGTGTTCAGGAATCAGAGAGAGACAATTATGGGATAGAAAGATGACAAGATAGAAATTTTAAAAGCACACTAAGAAATGTGAAGCCCATTATTCTCTTCTGGAAAGTGCTCTGGAAACTTACATTACCTTTGGGGTTTAATTCACAATCACAATTTAATCATAGTGTGTCTGTAATAAACTCCATTGCCAGAATTTTCATTAATAAAATACTTGAATGTGCTGCCCTCAAAGGCACTGCTCAAGTGACAAGCCATTTCTTCAACCTTTTCAACTCTCCTACCCACTCCTTCCATCTGACACCCAGTCCCATATGGAGAGGAAGACACTCATATTCCCAACTGTGGCATAGACTACAGTCTATCCTATGCAGGGCTTACTGGGAATTCTTCTTAAGACAGAATCTGAGTGATGGGTGATAGAGAAAACTGGGCTCATCTGCACATGTCTAAGTATAGTGAGCGTATATTTTCTTGAATAGCCCCTTTTCAAATATTTTATCCCATTTTACCCATATATCAGCAAAATACACAAAATGTTCCAATATGTTTGCAATAAATTTACATCTTTCGGAAAGAACACGTATACTCACAAAACCTCATAATCAGTCAAAACTGTTTTGGTTCAGAACTTAAGGCACAAAGCTTCCTTCCTCTTCAATACAACATAAATAGCAAGTGTAGGATATCACAGACTGAACACTACATAGAAAAACTAGAAGATGATATACAATCAGATGACCTCCTCCCTGAGTTTGGTTTGGATATCTCGGGATAGGGACATGAGGGTAGAAGCATCACCATGAGGACAGCTTATCCTTTCAGTGTCACCTGCCTAGCAAACTGAATTTCTTTTATTCCCACCCATGTGACTGTGACATCTAGGACACAGCGTCAGTGCCCGAAAAAGAGAAGTTATTACACAGACATCATCGCTGACACAGAAGAGGTAGTGATACTCATGGGTAGAAATGCCACGGCCTATGGCTGCAACTGGGAACTTGGAAATGGAGTGAGTGACAAACATATCACAATTGCCAAGCAAAGAAGCCAGCAAGCAAACAACTGATCAAATAAAATGTGATGTGAAAGACATTTACCCTATTGGCTCTTACTGGGTGGTGGAATGCAGAGAGAATGTCCCAGTTTGGTATTGCATTGGTTCAGTGAACAGCACTGTATACTAAGAGGGTATCTGGATTATGTGGAGGTCCAGAATGAGTCACCCTAAGATGTCCCTCTGTTATTTGCAGATTGTTTTGAGTTAAAGGCACTTTTGGCCACAGTCTCAGGAGAAACTTCTGCCTGGCTTCCCTTAATTACCTAGAAGAATGTGAATTAGAGGCCTTGCCCATAACACAGATATCAGAGATATCTCCTTCTGACCTGTTTATAGGGTAGCACAAACTTTTGTTTACTAGAAGTCTGCTCTCCCTGTCATCCTGCAATGACCTTTTGAACTTTTGAAGCCCCCCAGGCTCTTTTACCTCATCCCTAGCTCAGGATGTCTTACATACCTATGTTCTCTGTCTATGAACCTCTCCTATATGTGGGGTCTCTGACACTCTCATGTATGTGAGTTTCCCATACATATATATGGATTTAATTTGGTTATTTTCTCTTGCTAGTCTGTCTCATGTCTATTTGATTATTAGGCCAGCAAGAAGAAACTTGAGGGTAGAAGGAAGTTTGTTCCTCCCCCATGATTATAAGGTCACAAGCCCATATTGACTTGAAGCAAGTTATTCTGCTTCGTGGGCCTGTTTCCTCCCCTGTAAAGGAGGAGGCATAACTGGAAAATGCTGAAGGCTCCTTTTATTTCTAATATCCTGTGATCTAGATGGTCTCAGTCTACAAAACCAACATGGCTATCCCCCAGACTGAAAAAGCCACCTAGTCCAAAAATATTTCCTACAAGAAAGGACTATTTAGGGTTATTTGTCAAAGATGGTGACTCTTACACATATAAACGTACATATTACATGACAGGGAAGGTAGTTTTAATTCCTTTCTAAATGAACATATTAAAAATTATACAACATAGAATTTAATCCCAGGAGTAAAAATTTGTCACAACACCAGTAAAATAATAAACAAAATGCATTATAGCAACAAAATAAATTTTTAAAAATCATCACCTCATTAGATGTTGACTTGGCATTTGTTAAAAATACAAATGTTTATCTTTTAAATTAAGACTTTATAAAACTAATGGAGATTTTTTCCCACATGATAGAGACCCCATAATTTTGGGGTTTATTGAAAACAGAAACTACACAGGATGCCTTCTATTGATATTTTCATGCTGATGTAACAATATTAAAAATGTTTTCAGTGGTTTTCCAGTTCCAAAAAGTTAAATGCAACATAAAATTGCAGTAAGACATTTTATATAAGTTGACAAATATACAGCAAAATTCACCCAGAAAAACATGCAACACTGCCTCCCTCTTCCCCCAAAAAAGTATTGAAGAACTTACCTTCAATATTTTACCTCTCAAAGTCAAGTGAATGAGAAGACAAGTCACAAATTGGGAGAAAATACACATAAGACACATAAGATAAACCCAAAATATACAAAGAACTCTTAAACCTCAACCATAAAAAAACAAACAACACAATTTAAAAATGGGCAAAAGAACAGATCTCTCACTAAAGAAGATATACACATAGCAAATAACCATGTAAAGACACTTCACATCAATGTCACTAGGGAACTGCAAAGTAAATGAGATACCAGTACACACCTATGAGAATGGCCAAAATCCAAAACACTGACAATACCTACTGTGGATGAGGATTTGGAGGTCTCATTCATTGGACCTCTTTTTAAAAATATATATATTTTATTGATTAAGTGATTACAGTTGTCTCATTACCCCCCCTTCACTCCCTTCCACCCTGCACACCCTCTCCCACCCACATTCCCCCCTTTAGTTCATGTCCATGTGTCATATGTTCGTTAGCTTCATTTCCCATACTATTCTTGTCCTCCCCCTATTTTCTACCTACCATCTATGCTACTTATTCTTGTACCTTTTTCCCCCACCACTCCTCCCACTCCCCTGTTGCTAACCCCCCATGTGATCTCCATTTCTGTGGTTCTGTTCTTGTTCTAGTTGTTTGCTTAGATTGTTTTTGTTTTTGTTTTTAGTTATTGTTTTAGGTGTGGCTGTTAATTGTGGGTTTGGTGTCATTTTACTATACATGTTTTTGATCTTCTTTTTCTTAGATAAGTCCCTTTAACATTTCATATAATAAGGGCTTGGTGATGATGAACTCCTTTAACTTGACCTTATCTGAGAAGCACTTTATCTGCCCTTCCATTCTAAATGAAAGCTTTGCTGGAAGCAATCTTGGATGTAGGTCCTTGTCTTTCATGACTTGGAATACTTCTTTCCAGCCCCTTTTTGCCTGCAAGGTCTCTTTTGAGAAATCAGCTGACAGTCTGCTGGGAACTCCTTTGTAGGTGACTGTTTCCTTATCTCTTGCTGCTTCTAGGATTCTCTCCTTCATTTTCACCTTGGCTAATGCAATTATGGTATGCCTTGGTGTGTTCCTCCTTATGTCCAACTTCTTTGGGACTCTCTGAGCTTCATGGACTTCCTGGAAGTCTATTTCCTTTGCCAGATTGGAGAAGTTCTTCATTATTTGTTCAAATAACTTCTCCATTTGTTGCTCTTCCTCTTCTCCTTTGGTACCCCTATAATTTGGATGTTGTAACGTTTAAAGATGTCCGGGAGGTTCCAAAGCCTCTCCTCATTTTTCTCTTCATTCTTTTGTTTGGTTGTTTCTTTCTTCCTTCTGGTCCACTCCATTGATTTGAGTCCCAGTTTTCTTCCCATCACTATTGGTTCCCTGTGCATTTTCCTTCATTTCACTTAGCATAGCCTTCATTTTTTCATCTAATTTGTGACCAAATTCAACCAATTGTGTGAGCATCCTGATCACCAGTGCTTTGAACTGTGCACCTGATAGGTTGGCTATCTCCTTGTTGCTTAGTTGTATTTGCTCTGGTGCTTTGATCTGTTCTTCTGTTTGGGCCTTTTTTTTTTTTTTTTTGGTGTTGTCGCACCTATTACATATGAGGGGCAGAGCCTTAGGTGTTCACTAGGGCAGGGCAATGCAGTCACGGGGTTTTAATGCTGTATGTGGGGGCGGGGTCTGAAAGGGAACAATGGAACCTGCTCCACTTTCTGTCAGATCCTAGCCCCCTCTGCTGCTTCCCCCAAGCAAATAGGCCCTTCTGGCGCTGATTCCGATGTGCGCGGGCTTGTGCACATTCTAGGACCCCATGGGACTTTACAACGAACTCTCCTGTGAGGCTCAACCCCCACAGGTGTTTTCAATCAGTGTCCTGAGGCTCTGTTTCCCAGTACTGGGACCTGGGTTGTGCCCAGTGCCTTGCTTCATGATTGCCTCCTTGCTGGGTCTGCCCATTGCCACCCCAAGCCCGGGGTCTGCCAACCATCCCCTGCGCACCCAGGGTCTGCCCAGTGTGGTTTTGAGTGCCTGGGATGCCTTACGCACTCTGTCCCACCACTCTGTGCCAGGACCCCTGTCCACCCGGCTGCCCAACTCTGCCCCTCCTACCAGTCTGGATGAACATGTCTATTTTAACTACTTGGTTGTCTGACTTCCATACAGTTCAATTTTCTGTCAGTTCTGGTTGTTATTCTATTTCTAAATTGTTGTTGTCCCTATCTTGGTTGTGCAAGGCGGCACAGTATGTCTACCTATGCATCCATCTTGGCTGGAAGTCCTCGTTTGAGCTTACTCATCACTGGTGAGAGTGCAAAATGGTATGGCCACTTCGGAAGACAATTTGGTGGTTTTTTCTCTTTTTTTACAAAACTAAACGTACACTTTTTAGTATTTTTTTATTTTAATCATTGTTCAAGTACAGCTTTATGCCTTTTACTCCCATTCCAGCCCACCCACCCATCCCTCCTCACCTCTCTCCCATTACCACCCCCCATAGTTTTTGTACATGTGTCCTTTATATTTGTTCCTGTAAACCCTTCCCATTCTCCCCTAAAATTTCCTCTTCTCTCCCCTCTGATCACTGTCATCCTGTCCTCTATTTCAGTGTCTTTGACTATATTTTGCTTGTTTCTTTGTTTTGTTGTTTAGGTTCCTGTCAAAGGTGAGATCATATGGTATTTGTCTTTCACTGACTGGCTTATTTTGCTGAGCATAGTGCTTCCCAGTTCCATCCATGCTATTGCGAAGGGTAGGAGCTCCTCTTTCTTTCTGCTGCATAGAATTCCATTGTGTAAATGTACCATAGTTTTTTGATCCACTCATTTACTGATGGGTATCTAGGTTGCTTCCAGCACTTAGCTATTGTAAACTGTGCTGCTTTGAACATTGGGGTACAAAGGTTCTTTTGGATTGGTGTTTCAGGGTTCTTAGAATATACTCCCAGCAGTGGAATTGCTGGGTCAAAAGGCAGTTCCATTTTTAGTTTTCTGAGGAAGTTCCATACTGTTTTCCATAGTGTTTGTACCAGTCTGCAGTCCCACCACCAGTCTGCTAGGGTCCCCCTTTCTCCACAACCTCTCCAGCACTTGTTGTTTGTTGCTTTGTTTATCATGGCCATTCTGACTGGTGTGAAGTGGTATCTCACTGTGGTTTTAATTTGCATCTCTCTGATAGCTAGCGATATTCAGCATCTTTTCATATGTCTTTGGATCCTCTGTATGTCCTCCTTGGAGAAGTGTCCAAGTCCTTTGCCCATTTTTTAATTGGGTTGCTTGTCTTCTTAGAGTGGAGTCATGTAAGTTCTTTATATATTTTGTAGATTAAACCCCTGCCTGAGGTATCATTGGCAAATATGTTTTCCCATACAGTTGGTTCTCTTTTTATTTTAATAGTGTTTTCTTTAGCTGTGCAGAAGCTTTTTATTTTGATGAGGTCCCATTTGTTTATTCTTTCCTTTATGTCCCTTGCTCTAGGGGACATGTCAGTAAAAATGTTTCTGCGTGAAATATCTGAGATTTTCCTACCTACGTTCTCCTCTAGGACTTGAATGGTGTCATGGTTTATATTTAAGTCTTTTATCCACCTTGAATTTATTTTTATGTATGATGTAAGTTGGTGCTCGAGTTTCATTTTTTTTTTTTTTTTTTTGCACGAAGCTGTCCAGTTCTCCCAACACCATTTGTTGAAGAGGCTATTTTTACTCCATTTTATGTTGCTGCCCTCTTTGTCAAATATGAATTGGCTGTAGAAACTTGGGCTTATTTATGGGCTCTCTGTTCTGTTCCATTGGTCCATAAGTCTGTTCTTATGCCAGTACCAGGCTGTTTTGATTACGGTGGCCTTGTAATACAGTTTGATATCAGGTATTGTGATCCCTCCTAGTTGGCTTTTCTTTCTCAAAATTGCAGCAGCTATTTGGGTTCATTTGTGGTTCCATATAAATTTTTGCAGTTTGTTCTATGTCTGTGAAATATGCCATTGGTACTTTAATAGGTATTGCATTGAATCTGTAAATTGTTTTGGGTAGTATGAACATTTTGATAATGTTAATTCTTCCAATCCATGAACACGGTATATGTTTCCATTTGTTTGTGTCTTCCTTGATTTCTTTCTTCAGTGTTGTGTAGTTTTCTGTATACAGGTCTTTTACTTCCTTGGTTAGATTTATTCCTAGGTATTTTATTTTTCTTTTTGCTATTTCAAATGGGATTTTTTTCTTGACTTCTGCTTCTGCTGTTTCATTGATGGTGTACAGAAATGCCTGTGATTTCTGGATATTGACTTTGTGTCCCGCTGTTTTGCCAAATTCGTTTATTAGGTCAAGCAGTTTTTTGTAGAGTCTATAGGATTTTCTATGTACACTATCATGTCATCTGCAAACAGTGACAGTTTTGTTTCCTCCTTTCCGATTTGGATGCCTTTTATTTCTTTTTCTTGTCTGATTGCTGTGGCTAAAACTTCCAGTACTATATTGAATAGAAGTGGTGAAAGTGGACAGCTTTGTCTTGTTCCTGATCTTAGTGGAAAAGATTTTAATTTTTGCCCATTGAGTATGATGCTGGCTGTAGGTCTCTCATATATGGCCTTTATTATGTTGAGGAATGCTCCCTCTATTCCCACTTTGCTGAGTGTTTTTATCATAAATGGGTGCTGTACCTTATCAAATGCTTTTTCCACATCTATTGATATGATCATGTGATTTTTGTCTTTGCTTTTGTTTATGTGATATATTACATTTACTGATTTGCAAATATTGTACCATTCTTGCATCCCTGGAATGAATCCCACTTGGTCATGGTGGATGATCTTTTTAATGTATTGTTGGATGCGGTTTGCCAGTATTTTGTTGAGGATTTTAGGGTCTATGTTCATCAGCGATATTGGCCTGAAGTTTTCTGTCTTTATTGTGTCTTTATCTGGTTTTGGGATTAGGATGATGTTGGCCTCATAAAAAGAGTTTGGGAGTCTTCCATCTCTTTGGATTTTGTAGAATAGTCTGTGAAGGGTAGGGGTTAGCTCTTCCTTAAATGCTTTGTAGAATTCTCCTGTGAAACCATCTGGTCCAGGGCTTTTGTGTGTCAGGAGTTTTTTGATTACTGCTTCAATTTCTTTTGCTGTTATTGGTCTGTTCAGGCTTTCTGCTTCTTTTTCATTGAGTTTTGGAAGATCATATTTTTCTAGAAATTTGCCCATATCACCTAGGTTTTCAAATTTCTTGGCATACAGTTCTTCATAGTAATTTCTTGCAATCCTTTGTATTTCTGTGCTGTCAGTTGTAATCTCTCCTCTTTCATTTCTGATTGTGTTTATTTCAATCCTTTCTCTCTCTTTTTTTTTGATGAGTCTGCTTAAAGGCTTGTCGATTTTGTTTATCTTTTCAAAGAACCAGCTCCTGGATTCACTGATCCTTAGAATTGTGCTTTTAGTTTCCATGTCATGTAATTCTGCTCTGATCTTGGTTATTTCCTCCTTCTGCTTGCCCTGGACTGTCTTTGTTGTTTTTCCTTGAGTTCTTGTAGACGTAGGGTTAGGTTGTTTGTTTGAAATGTTTCTATCTTTTTTAGGTAGGCCTGTATCGCTATGAACTTCCCTCTCAGGACTGCCTTAGCTGTGTCCCATAAGTTTTGGGTTGTTGTGAGTTCATTTTCGTTTCTTTCCAGAAACTTTTTGATTTCTTCCTTTATTTCATTCTTGACCCATTCATTATTTAATAGCATGCTATTCAAACTCCTTTTTTTTTTTAAGTGTTTCAGGTTTCTTCCCTTGGTGTTGGTTTCTAGTTTCAGTTCTTTGTGGTCAGAGAAAATGCTTGGTATAATTTCAATTTTCTTGAAATTGTTGAGGCTTGCTTT
>PVIA01017052.1:0-16833 GCA_004024845.1 Tonatia bakeri
TTAACAGGAACCTAAACAACAAAACAAAGAAAGAAGCAGGGTATAGTCAAAGACACTGCATTAGAGGACAGGTGGAGAGTGACCAGAGGAGAGAGAAGAGGGATTTCGGGGGAGAGGAGGAGGGGTTTATAGGATTAAAGTTAAAGGACACATGGATAAAAGATAGGGGGAGGGTGGTAATGGGAGGGAGGTAGGGAGGTGGGGTGGGAGGGCTTGATTGGGTGGGAGGTAGGGGGGGTGGGAGGACTTGAATGGGAGTAAGGGGGTGAAAACTGTACTTGAACATTCATTTAAATAAAAATAAATAAATAAAAATAAAAAATAAAAAAAAGGAAAGGAAATCCTACCCTTTACCACAGCTTGGATTGTTCTGGACAACATTATGCTAAGAAAAATAAGCCAGTCATAAAAAAGACAGGTATATGATTTAATTTACATGTGGAATCTAATGAACAAAATAAATAAATAAATAGAAACATAGTTATGAATACAGAGAACAAACTGACAGCTGTCAGAGGGGAGGGAGTTTGCGGGGCTGGGTGAAAAAGTAAAGGGATTAACCAAAAAAAGAAACCCTCATAGACATGGGCAACAGTATGGTGATTGCCAGAGTGAAAGGGGGCTAGGGAGAAGTTGAAGAGGGCATAGTGGGGATAAATGGTGATAGAAGGAGACTTGACTTGGAGTGGTGAACACACAATACAATATACAGATGATATATTATAGAATTGTACTCCCCAGACCTGTATAATTTTATTAACCAATGTCACCCCAATAAATACAGTAAAAAATCTCAAACTGAAATGTAAAATAATATATATATATATATATTTACAATTTTAATAATATGTGTCATGTTTTGTGCTTTTATTCTATCTGAGTACCTCTCTCCCACCAGAAGACAATTACTACCTAGTGTACAAATACCCAAAGACAAGAACTGGCCATTCCTTGAAAACTGCTGCCTTGGAAAGTTTATAACCAAGAAGAAATATTGCCTTCACTACCATTCTTTGCCCTTAGGAATTGGGGTGGAAGTTAAATGACTAATTTGGATCCTTTCTTGGTCTTAGGTTACCTTCATTTAACCCCCAAACGCTTGATTTTTTTATGTATACATCCCATTTCATTCCTCTTGGTTCTGCTGGGGCCAGAAATTTTAAGCTCATGTCTTTTGTAGCTCCTTTCAATTATTGTTGGTTGTTTAGTCCACTGTGTTGAAATAATGAAATTTAAGTTAATAAATGGGTCCAGTGTCAACTTAAGACTTTGTTTATCAGATGAGGAACACTTAGGGATCTAGCAAATCCTCAGAGTCATGCTTATCTCTATTTTACTGATGGATTTGTGCCTTATATATTAGAGAACTCTTGTAGTAAGGACTTACCAAATAATATAGTCTATATACTAGTCAAAAAATTTCTCCTGTATCTAACTGCATTTTTGGTAAAGAAAAGTATTAGGAAAGATGTCAGCAAAATCATGGAGTAAGGACCTCTATATTATTTTCTCCTCTATAAAAACAATAAGGAACTTGGCAAAAATGGTCTAAATCCACTTTTTTTAGAACTGTAGAATCTAATCAGAGCAACAATCTGGGGAGCATTTTAAAAATGGCTGAAACTTGGTAAGAACTGTAAAGTTGTCCTAGTTTCATTCCTCTCTCTAGCTCCACAGTAGCTTTGAAAACCAAAGCCTTCAATCACAGTGAAAAGTTGGAGACTGGGTAGGGAAAAATGGAGTAAGAGACATTTGAAAGCTTTATGCCAGGGAATTGCCATTATTTGACCTATTTGGTGATTCCCTGTAAGACCCAATTACAAGATTAACTACTTCATATGACTCAGAGCTCATGCCATATGCAAAGTCTGTCCCCTGAGGATTTGTTTTTTAAAAATTAGAGGAAATGGTATAACTTTGTAGCTGTCTGAAGCAGTAGATAACAGTTGGGGCAAACAATAAACTAACCAAAAATCTGAAAAGAAAAAGCTGGAGAATGCGATGTCCATAGGGCCTTTTGAAAATTTCAAAATATTTGTCAGAATACAAAAGACCATGCGCATTCATAGGACTGTACACATGCCCAGTGAAAGCCTGACAAGGCTCTAAATTTTCTTCTCTGACTGAACTTTAGGGTCTGTATAAGCAGGGAATGAAGGAAAAGGCAGACTTCCACATTGCCAGAGCACTGAAGACATACCCCAACAGATCCAGAACCATTTAGCAAAGACTGGGGGACTTATTGGTTTCATATATTTGAAAAAATCTCTGTCAATTCATTAACTAACAAGTAAACAACTGCAAAAACTTCAGTGACCACATACAATTTTAAAGAATTAGACCAAAAAATTTAGCAAGCAATCCACTACAACAACTACTACAAACAGCAATAACATCAAGCTGTAGAAAGGGGAAAAATCTGATTTCCAGAGTTGTTACATTATACTATATAAAATGCCAGTTTTCAACCAAAAATTATGAGACATACATAGAAACAAAGTATGACTCATACACAGGGGAAAAAATTAAAAAAAAAACAAACAAAAAACCTTTTCCTTAGGAAGCCCAGGTTTTGGATTTAATAGAAAAAGACTTTAAATGAGCTATTTTAAATATGTTCAAACACATAAAGGAAACCATGTCTAAAGAACAAAAAGAAAGAGTATGAGAATTATGTCTCACTAAATAGAGAAGGTCAGTAAAGAAATATAAGTGATAAAAAAGAACTAAATATAAAAGACTTGAAAAGTACAAAAATTGTACTTTTACTTAAAGGACAAGCTCAACAGCAGATTTGAACAGGTGGAAGAAAGATATCATCAAACATGGAGGTAGATATATTGATATGATCATATTTGAGAAACAGGAAAAAAGGAAGAAAAATTAACAGAGCCTCAGAGACTTGTGGGACGGCATTCAGTATACCAAATAAGCATAATGGGGTTCCCAAGAGAAGAAAGGGAGGAAGAGGCAGAAAGAATATTTGAAGGAATAAAGTCCAAAAACTTTCTATATTTTATTAAAAAATGTTAGTTTACAAATCTGAGGTACTCAACAAGCTACTAATAGAAGCAATTCAAAGAGGTCTACAACTTGATACAGAAAATATTTAGAAATCATGTAGGTAGTAAGAATCTAGTGTTCAGAATATATAATGAACTCTTGAAACAATAAAAGACAAATAACCCATTTATAAAACAGGCAAAAATTTTGAATAGACATTTACAACAAATAAAATATATACAAGCAGCCAAAAAGCAGTATATAAAATTTACTCAGTGCTCATTAGGGAAATGCAATTTATAACCAAAATGCAATAACATTTTATACCCATTATAGTGACTATTAAAATTTTAAAAAGGACCATTAGCTTTACAAAGATTTGGACAAACTGGGAACTTCATAGTGAGAATGTTGAATTGTGTGGCTATTGTGGAAAACTGACAATTCTTCAAAAGTTAAACATGAAATGACCTTATGACTTGGCAGTTCTCCTCATTAGTATATATTGAAGAGAAATTAAAACAAAGGTTTATAAAAATACTTATACATTGATGTTCATCATAGCATTATTAATAATGGCCAAAAAGTACAAATAATCCAAATATCCATCACTGATGAATACACAGACAAAAATGCGACTGCCATACAATTAAACATTGTTTAGCCATAAAAAGGAATGAAACATGAATAACTGTAGCACTGTGGATGAATCTTGAAAATGTTATACTATGTAAAAGAGTCAGACTTAAAATATCATTTGATTTCATTTACATGAAATGTCTGGATTTGGCAAATCCATAGAGATCAAATGTAAATTAGTTGTTGCTAAGGACTGGTGGGAGGAAGGAATGGGAGTGACTGTTAATAGGCACAGGGTTTCCTTTAGGGGCAATTAAAACATTCTGAAATTACATAGTAATGATGGTTGCTCAATCTTATGAATATGCAAAATACCACTTTTATTATGGATTATTTATGTAGTGTAAATTATATCTCCCCACAAAAGAGGGCTATTATAAGATCAAATATTTTTAACTGAATTTACATTGTTTTTAAAATAGGGAAATATTTCATGTTCATTAAATACCTATAACATATAGGCACTTTACATATATTGCCTCATTTTATATCTCAAAACATCCTGCAGGACCTTATTCAAAACAGAAAATCTCAGATTCTGCCCTAGACCTATTAAATCAAAATCTGCTTTCTAATAATGCTTCCCACATCTCATGATTCTAATTCCTTTTACACTTGAGAAACAACGATAAAACTACCATGATAGATTCCTATGAATGTAATGAACGTGAGTCACCAAAATATCAGGTTTTCTCAGCAGAGGTGGTACTAGCTATGTATACTCAAACCAGGATTAAATTATGCATTCACCTTATAAATTGACTTTTCTCTCTTTCCTCATCTCTAAGGGTCACTTCCTTTGTAAGTGTGGTGAAAAAAGGAGAATTTGTATCAGGTTTATTGAAGGGTCAGTAGCACATTGGACCCTGTGTTGATGCTGCTCTCATCTCCACCCTGAGCCTCTATTGCTTTACCGGACATGCCCACTCCCTTTACTCCAAAACATGGCTGTCTCGAGGCTGTAGGTGTAGGTCTCTTTACTGAGAGCTGAAGGTAATGGGGGGAAACTCATCACAGTGCTTCAAAAAAGACAACTTAAAATTGACCTGTTAGACATGTCTGCTCTTCAAAGTTTGTAAGCTAGCAACTCTAAACATTTCCCACCTAGTCTAACCAGGGGGCGCTCTTCTCTTCTCACTGGGTTGCTCCTTGAAAATCTATACTTCTTACTTTGTTATTTAAGGCAAGTCTATTCTTTTTCTTCTTTTATCCACTTTCTCAGGACTCCTTATCCACACACAAGACTTTAAACAGAAGTTAGGCATCACTTATGCTGAGCAGTCCAAGGGCCAAGTACCTTTGGGCACAGGGCCTTGGATATAGGTTGTAAACCAATGGCTTTAGACATAGGTTGTAAACCAAGCAGTGTTGCTAAACTACTACTCTCTGGCAAAGGAATAGGCTAAGCATGGATTTGTGAATTATAAAACATGCTAGTTAGTCAGGACACACACACAGAATTTTCATTTTGTCTTTCCTTCTTCCTCTGATCCTTTTTATAAGCATTTTTCTTACTTATTTTTTAAGCAAGAAATCTGACAAAAATAACAAGTTACCCAATCATAAATCACAGCCCCAAAGGTCTAATAAAATGGAAGCAAGTCTCAACTCATTTATAGCATAATTCTTACATACAATTTTTAAAA
The DNA here is from genome assembly GCA_004024845.1 of Tonatia bakeri. Taxonomy (NCBI): domain Eukaryota; kingdom Metazoa; phylum Chordata; class Mammalia; order Chiroptera; family Phyllostomidae; genus Tonatia; species Tonatia bakeri. Next base: position 5,289 of record PVIA01017052.1, read on the forward strand.
TAAAGTTTTAAGTTTTAAAAATTTTGAAGTCTTATGCTAGACCCCAAGAATGAAAAATATTGTTCTGTTTATCACACTGTTATAAACAATGGGTCCTTCCTTCCTTCCTTCCTCCCTCCCTCCCTCCCTTCCTTCCTTCCCTCCTTCCTCTTTCCTTCTTCTTTCTGTCCCTCTTTTTTTAACAAATGCAGTATGTGAAAATTGGAACTTCTTTTAATTTATGATTCTTTGATAATTTTAATCTAGTTATTTTTATTTATATATTTACTAATTTCTTTTCATCAATTGCTTGTACATACCTTATTTATATTTATTTTCATTGTCCATATTAATGATGCCAAGGCAATATCTCTGCATTTAGAAATATTTCTTTAGTAAATAGTTAGATTTTTTCCCTTAAATACACATTAGGTAATTGTTGTAAGTACAGTTAGTGCTCTGACCAGAATGTCTCCAATTTCTTTTGCCATTTTTGTGTGACCCCCCTCCAGCTCCCATGTGCTTTTGCTCTAGGTGAACACATTGTCGCTCTTACTGGTGGGACAATCTTCAGGATATTGAAGCCTTTTTGATTGAACATGTAGAGAACCTGAAATATCTAAGAGTATATATTTCTACCAGTGGTTGCCTTAACCTTGCTTGACTGACCAGAAAAACAGTGTGAAAACTCAGCTCCCTTTGTTTCAGTTTGGTAGAAATTCTGGACAACCTTTTCCCCTCTATAATTTGGCTGAAGCCTTTTTCTGCAAGACATTTTGCCCAGATCACACCTTTGCTGGGATCTTCATTTTTCTTCTACAGTTTCCCCCACTCCCTAACTAATCCTCCCTGAGAATGAACACAAATCTTCTGGGCAATCTGACCTATAATACTAGTGCACTTCTGTGAAGAAAGGAGAGAGAGAATGCCTTGAAAAGATTTAAACTGTGGAAAATCAAAAGAACTAAAGGTACAATGAATCTTTACATATATCAAGTACAATTCATCTCTCATTTTTCAGATATGAAAGTTAATACACACCAAGAGACAGTATGCAGTTTTTGCCTAACATCATACAACTTGAACTAGTACAAATGCCTTTTTTGGTCACTTACAAGGGGTCGGCATAGTGCATGGTCCTGGAGTCATACTGTTTCAAATTAAGACCTGACTCTGCTGCTTCTATTTTCATGACTCACAGCATTTAGCTAAACCTCTCTGCTTTAACCACTTTGACTATAAAACTACTTTGCATGGTTAATGCCATTATTAAATACCACCTAAGGATTTAGAAAAGTTACTAACAGGTTGTAATCATTACTGGAAAAAGCTACTTAACTCAATATTTTTATGTCATGTAAACATAAGCTAATTAGTTAAAAATGTTATTGTAACTTATTTTACAAAGTACTTAATCATAGCCTTCTTTTATTCTTACAAAAATCTTTATATTTCAGGAGAGGAAGTTGATGCTTCAAATACAATCATACAAATGTGTTACAACCTGAGAGAGTTATCTATCTCCCATATCTCAGCTCTGTGATAACAAACCACAAAGAATGTAAAGGACCAAGACATAGAAGGCAGTGACACCTCCTATGATAGATCTGAGGACGGACTTACTGTTGCAACTTAGAAAACCAATAATGATAAGTACAAGTCAGATAAGATACTGCAGCCCAAGCAATGACCAACTGGGTGGTTGCACTCAAAGAATTTATTGGAAAGCTCACTAGTTCTTTTTGGAAAATGAAAGGAAATATGAAATAATCTGACTACCAGATAATTTATTGTAGGAGAAAGAAGGGACATAATGTAGATTCCTACATTTGTGAAGATATCTGTGAAACCAAGCCTGATTAATATTTAACAAGATTCATTGGATGTGTCCTACATGCAAATTGAGGATATGGTTCTATCATATCCATTACACACAAGGCACTGTTGTAGAAACTAGAGTGGAAATAAGTATTTTTTCCTCAGATACCCTTTCAAGTAAAATTGAGGTTGTTTTAACATCCAAAATTTGATTAAAATGTTCAATAATAAGCCTGTTAAGAATACATGATTGCCAGATTCTCCTTGTGTAAATGCTATAGTAAATTTCAACTCACAGCCAAAACAACACCAAAGTGCCATTTTAAGTGCTCAGAAAAGACTACTTCAAATAAATTCCAAAATAACAAATTTGCATGGTATCACAAGCTATGTCACATCATGTAATCTTCCTCTTCATTTTGCCTTTTTATTTGTGTTCAGGTTAAAGATATGGTTCATAAACATTATTTACAGATGGAACAAAATTTTCCCAGACACTTTGCTAAAAAATAATGAAATACCACTGAGGACTTTTATGATGACTGAGGAAAAGCTCTTCCTCACAAATGCACAACTGAGGGGTTGCCACACTCTGGAGGAAAAGTGTTTTCCTGACTTCCTATTATTCAAATTATATATAATTTGAAAATAACCCAGATGAAGAAGGTAAGCAGATCTCTTTAGCAGCTAAAAGAGCACTGTCACATTACAATAGGGTAAACACAATGTATAGATTTTTAGTTTGTTTTTAAGTAATTCTCAATGAATTTTTGATTTTATTATATTCACATTAATTTATATTTGTACAATTAAAACATTATTACTATTTTATATGGTATTATTTCAAATGTGCACAAAATATACTATTCATCTTTTATTTGATAAATGTAGTAAGCATTAATCACAAAAAAACAACTTTTAGGAAGAACTCGAATTTTCTCCCCAAAACCTTGACCCTTCTTCTCCTGCCACTTAAAAGAAGAAGATTTTTATAGTTCAAGGATAAATTATGCCCCAAGGACAATAAATGATATAAGTGTCAAGGATGACTACTATATTTCTGGTTGGGCAACCTGGATATATGATGGTGCTGTCGCTGAAAAAGGGTTTTTGGAGGAGAACCACATTTGTGCAGTTCATAAATTTGCAGTGTATTGAATTAGAAAAGTCTGTGGAGTAATATAAAAGTCTGAGATTCACAGAAAGTGTAAACATGTATATAAACTACAAGTGCCAAATACATGTTTTCTTTGTGTTTGTATTTGGTTTTACTCTAAAATATGTCCTTGGAAAATAAAGAAATCAAAGCTCCGAACATGCTATGGTCTATTACTTGGCATCCAAGATCCATGTGAAAATTTCTCTCAGTATAAATCAAGTATGACTTGACCTGGTGGGAAACATATAGACTTCAGTGGGGCAAAATTTACCTTGAAATTCTCAGGGACTTAGAGGTCTCAGAAGATAGACTATTGCCTGAGTGAAGAGTGTGTACAATACATACCACTCATCCACAGGCATGGAGCTCATGCTGAGTTATGGAAAAAACTCTTAGGTATAAACAAATACTTATCAAATATACCCTGTGCTATACGGAAAACAAAAATAAAACAAATGATTATTCCTCTGATCAAAACTGGTTTTAGAGTTTAAGTTAGATTCTGTGTATGAAAAATATGGGAGATTTGAAGACTGTATTATACTTTGTAGTCATGTTTTTGAGAACTAAAAATATAGTTTAAAGTATTTGATTTCTAAGCATTACTTTTCCAAAATAGAAAGTTACACTGTCTCAACATTTTTCCACTTTCATATGACAGTCATTATGATATTTGGTGTTTTCCTAAAGGATACTTATTTAAATCAGTTAGGTCTCATCTCAACCCTGCTCTCACTGTAGCAGTTTTTGTTTACAACTCACATTAAAATCAAGCCATTTCATTTCTTATTGGTGTGTGATGCTAACCCAGCCCTTCCTATTCATGATTCCTTTTTCTTGTATCAATTCTGTGCAGTGCCATGTGATTTAGAAGCATAAGCCTAGAAATCTAGACTCAGATTATGACAATTTGCAAGGCTAGTAACTTTGATAGTGGGACCCAGTGCACTAAATCAAAGCACAGAAGTTCAAGTATTTGCCTGACTGGACAGGGAGTTTATAAATGCTGTAGAAGGGGTAGTGCCAAAAGATGAAGATAAATGATTCTGTGTGAGCCAAACATTATGTTTTGATCTGTCTTGAATATAAATACATGTTTGTGAGGGTAAGAGAAGTCCATTAGATATAACTCAAAAACAAAGAAATGGGCTTGAATTCCAGCTCTGTGTTGCATTAAGTATGAGGTTGTGGATGAAGAGATCACACATCTGTATGTTTAAGATCCTCCTCTGTAAAAGGGAACAATAATGCTTTCTCCATATAATTACTGGGAAGACCAAATGCCATAAAGCATGTAGGTGAGTTGTGCACATGTTTGGCACGTTTATTATTTAATCCTCACCCAAGGATATGTTTATTGATTTGAGAGAGAGAGGAAGAGAGAGAGAGATGTGAGAAACATCTATTGGTTGCTCCTGTATGCAATACTGATCAGGATTGAATCTGAAACCTAGGTATGTGCCCTGACCCAGAATGGAACATGCAACCTTTTGGTGCAGGGGATAACATTCCAACTAATTCACCCACCCTGCCCAGGTGAGTTTGGCATGCTTTATGAAGATAAAATGCCATGAAAACAGTGGTTTCAAAAAAAATGTTTGTAACAAACGAATTATAGATAAGTAATTCTAGGGGGAGAAGTAGAGTAACAATAACTCTACTCACTCCTCTGGAACAGTAGCTCCTTTTAAATTCTCCTAAAGATGATTTGTCACATATGCTTAGGCATTTGTCATCTTAGAGTAAATGGCCTTCAGATCCAGGCATTAAAATACTACTACTTTCTTTCACAGATGAAGGTACAAAAGATATCAAAGCAACAGGCTCTTTAGGACAATGCATTTCTATAGGAATTTTTGCCCTTCATCTGATAAGAATTTGTATGAAAATAATCTAGACATTTTATACTATTAAGTTCTCGGTCTGGCTCCTTCCTTCCATTATCTTGCATGAAATGTATGCATCATGACCTTTCCATTCCTCCAATTTACAGTAGACACTCAGTACCTTTTGTAAATGGACAGTAGGCAGAGTTTTGGCCTTAGTGCCTGAGACCTGGAGTGAACAATGCTTACTTTTCAAGTTGTATCTCCTGACACATGCACAAGGAATTCATGTCCATGCTAACAATGGCTAATTATGATATCACTTTAATGACTTGTTATAAACCTTTCCTATGAAACCACCCTGTAACAAGACCATTTTCTCTCTTAGTCACAAATAGCTATTCTTTATGAGATATAGCTTATTTCTTTACTATGTCTTATAAAATGGAAGAGAATGGCTGAGTTATTGTTTATTGGGTCAGGGGTATAGAAATAATTATTTTTAGTTGTCTTTCCTCTTCCTGATAAACACATCAAGAATAGATTTCTCAAAAATTTAATCCTATTTTTTGTCTTCTAAGACTTTGGCCTTCTCTTGGATCTATTATACTTCCTTCTTCTTCTTGACCACTAATAACTCATAGATAAATCTTGTCTTCAACTGCAGTAGCTTCCCATAATCCTTATTTTCTGACTCATTTACTGTTTTGTATTATGTATGCTGACTTAAGCCATTAGGCCAAACAATCCTATAATGTACCGTGAATCAGATTTTAGTACAAGCAAGGCAGAGCACTTCAGCTTCCTCTCCTTTCTCTCACCTTTTGTTCCTACTACCATCCACACCTACTTATCTCTAGACCCACTGATTATCATGTATACTCAATTCTATTTTTTGCAATTTGTAATTTCTCTGCGTTCTCTTCATTTTCCTCTGTCTAGCACTTGCTCAACTCCTGGAATTTTTTTTTTTAATATCCCTACTGGTTCTTTCCACTTCTGACTTCTTTGGGCAACATTACTTGTCAGTGTCAGCGCCCTGATATTTAAATCCTTATCTCAAGCAAGCATCTAACTGGACTTGCTAGACTATTAAATTCTTGCTCTGTTACTTTGTTTTAATAGCATCATTCTGTCTATTTCTTTTACTGTATGCTGCTTCATATTATTTTTTGGAAGTAGGAAGCAAATAAATCATAAAACATTTGCTTTATACATCAAATATGTGAGCCAAAACACCCCTGAATTCTAACATAACTATCATAAACTCTATCAATCAATGAAAAACAGAGAGCTTACCAACTTATAGAAGGAAAAGGTTGGAGAATGGAATGTTCATGATACCACCCTCTTCTCCCTGCCAACATCAATGGACAGTTCTTTTTTTTTTTCTTTCCTCACTCCTTTTTTTTAATTTAATTGTTGTTCAGGTACAGTTGTCTGCATTTTCCCCTACCACTTACCTCCACCCCAGCCATCCCCACCTCCCTTCCCTGATTCCACTCTCCCTTGGTTTTGTCTATGTGTCCTTTATCATTGTTCCTGAAAACCATTCCCCCTTTTCCTCCCATTATCCCTTCCCATCTCCCCCCTGGTTACTGTCAGATTGTTCTTAATTTCAATGTCTCTGGTTATATTTTCTTGCTTGTTTGTTTTGCTGATTAGGTTCCACTTATAGCTGAGATCATATAGTATTTGTCTTTTACCACCTAGCTTATTTCACTTAGCATAATACTTTTCAATTCCATCCATGCTGTCACAAAGAGTAGGAGCTCCTTCTTTCTCTCTGCTGCATAGAATTCCATTGTTTTTTGCGTAAATGTACCATAGTTTTTTGATCCACTAATTTACTGATGGATACTTAGGTTGCTTCCAGCACTTGGCTATTGTAAATTATGCTGCTATGGACATCAGAGTGCATAGGTTCTTATGGATTGGTGTTTCCAAGGAGGCCATACAGAGGGCCCAGAGACATATGAAAAGATGCTCAGCATCACTAGCCATCAGAAAGATGCAAATTAAAACCATAATGAGAAATTACTTCACACCAGTGAGAATGGCCATCATAAATAAATCAACAAACAAGAGCTGGAGAGAATGTGGAGAAAAGAGAACCCTAGTGCACTGTTGGTTTTTCTTTTCAAATAAAGCAACCTACAGTCAAGTCTTTTCTTTTAGGCCAGGAAAAAAATGCAGTGGTTAGTATAAGAAAATCTAATGACAAGGAAATACTAAGAAATTTATTTTAATATGGTAATGCATTTGTATACTGTGTATGTATGTTAGCTAAATGATACTAATTGGGAGTAATTAGAGAGGACTTCTTCCCACTTGGATTTCAAAACTTTTAGATAATGGAAGAATTTCAAAGAAATAAAATTTTATCATTATAAATACATGCACTAACACAAAATATTGGTAATTTGCTGCCAAAATGATCTCCTGCCAGACTTGATTTAATAATTAAAGCATTCCTTATATTTAAATGTTTCTTTAAAAGCCAAGAAGATGAATAAGATGAAATATTTTCTGCAAATTGTAGTCCAGAAAGCAAATGGGTAAAAATTCTGCACAAGCACACCAACAGGGACAAAAGCTTGAGAAAGGCATCAGCCACAGTGAGGAGCAGGCAAAGCTCTAGGAAGAACCCCAGAAAAATGATCCAACTTGCAGTGTGACACAGTGTTCGCATAATATATGTTTCATCTCAGTCACAACATTGTCTTGTGTGTTGAAGTACTATGGGAAGCTTTAGAAAAGAGTGGGAAAGGACCTCAAAACATTCTAAGGTTCTCATTTCTAGATCAGAAAAGTTTTCAGATGAGCCCTAAAAATGGAGAAAAGTAAAGAGAGGCAAGAAAGAATTTCAAGTAAATAAAGAACTCAAAGATAAATAAATGAAGAAAATAGAGGTGTGAATTGTTAGGTTTTTGAGGGAGCACAACACTCACCTCTTTTCTCCACAGTTTCTTCTCCCTTAAGGCTTCTGGCGAACCAGTCACTTACACCCTCACTGCCAATGCCAAGCTCTTTTTCCTTTCTGCAGCCCTTCCATCACTGCTGCCTATCATTTCTGCCTTTCCCCTGTCCTCTCAACTCTGTACCACAGAGATCAACTTAACCTTCTTTTCACCTCTTTACTATTTTTTCTTCATTTCTCAGACCCAGAACTCTTCTGCTTATTTTTAAAATACATCTGAAAGTTCCTAAAATCCATTTTGTAGGAAGTCACATACCTTAGAGAGTAGGGGCTGACAAATCAAGCTGGAAAAGATAACTTTGTTCTGAGGGGTGGGAGAAGCATGGATGGTAGCCAGAGCATCATTAATCTTTTTCTGCCTTCCTCCCTCTTTTCCTACGTTCCTTTCATTTATGTTTTATCACGTCATAAAATTCTCATCAATCATTGCAAATTCTCTCTCTTTTACATACACACGTGCACACACACACCCCAAAATATAATGTGGCTCCTAGAAGTTACAATTATTTCCACGATAGCACAATTCCTTAAGGGAATGCATGTAAATACCCTTAGATGCCTGAGAAGATATGATCAGGTGTGGTCTATTTATAACCTTTTGAATATGCTTTGTAAAAGGGAAATTGGGGAATAAATGTCTTCCTAGAGAACTGACATAACATTATCAGCACCTCCCACTCAGAATTTCTGTGCATTTATCTGCCCAAGGGTGTGTGCTTACCAGTTGTCAACCCTCCTAGTTTCCAGCTACCACTAGATGTCCCTCCTAGACAATACTGAAATGCAATCCCCCTTTCCATGCATCCTGGGGTCGCTGAAGTGTAAATGGATAGATGCTCAGGTGCATCTGCCCAGCCCCACAACTGTTAACAGGGCGATATTTTTTACTTGGCATTGATTCTGTCTATGGTTATATTTCTGTGGCTCTGAGAGGGTTTGAGGATGTTGTTTATTCATACTGAACCGGACATGGTTTCTTGGTGGTGTTTCTTTAAGAAACAGAGTTATGGACACCTTATTTCAGTCTTCTTATGCTCTTCAGATACCTTATGTCTGAACTTCATTGTTCATCCTTGCTTCCCAGTCATCATAACTCCCTTTATCCTATGCTGGCTTGATTTAATCAATGAGAAATCTTTGATGTGTTTTCAAGTAATAGTATAATTCATCTTGTAGTCCAATAGTTTATTGAGTGTTGTGGCAGACATCCCATAGTGACTCCCTTGTGTCATCCTTTCCCCTTGTGTGCTATGGAGACTGTGCCTTTCCTCTGATACAATATGGCAAATGTGACAGGATGTCATATCCATGCTTATGCTACATTATATGGCAAAAATGAAAGGTTCTTATCTTTTGACTTTGAGTTAATTAAAAGGGAGATTATTCTGGGTGGGCCTGACCTAATCAGAATAGCTCTTCTAAAGAGGATTCAGGCCTTCCCTGAAGTTAGGGACTTCAAGTAGCATAGACTCTTGTTCTCTCACTTTCTTGCTAGCTTTGACAAATTAAGATGCCATGAAATTTGTAGTTGTAAGGACCTAATCTCTGCCACTAACCTGAGGGAGCTTAACAATGATGTTTTGCCTTCTCAAAACTCAAATGCAAATGGAGTCTAGCCAACATCTTGATCTGAGCCTTGTGAAATTCTGAGTTCAGGACCCAGCTAATCTGTGTCCAGACTGGTCTTTGAGCCTGAGCCTCTTTATAATTGTTTTATGGATTATACAGCTTTTTTTTCTTTTGGTAGCAACACCTAATTCCAACAATAAATTGCTGGTTTTCTTCATAGTTTGCGGGTTGGCTATCCCAGTCACACTCCAGGTTGTGGATGAGGCTCAGGTTTTCTTGTTTTGGGACTACCTATATTGCTGTGTTTTTCTCAAAGTGACCAGCAATATGGCAGAAGAGCAAGAAAACCCATCAATGTTTCCTAACATCTTCACTCAGAGGCAGCACTAGGTCACTTTTGCCCACATTCCATTTCTCAGAGTGCTATGAATTGGATTGTCCCATCCCTTCCATTCATATGTTGAAGTCCTAAAGCTCAATATGATGGGATTGCAGATGGGGCCTTTGGGAGATGATTATTTCATGAGGGTAGAGCCCTAAAGTTGGGATAAGTGTCTTTATAAGACTAGCCACAAGATTGCTCTCTCTCTCTCTCTCTCTGATGTGTGAGAACACAGCAAAAAGGCAGCAATCTTCAAGCCAGGAAGGAGGCCCTTGCTAAAACCTAATCATGCTGGCATCCTGATGTCAGATTTCCAGCGTCTAGAGACATGAGAAATAAATTTCTGTTGTTTAAGTCACCTATCTATGATATTTTGTTGTGGCCACCTAAGCAAACTAAAACAAAAAGCAAGCCACATGGCCAGTCTCAAGTTAAGCAGACAGACAAGTATAAGAGGTCTGTCCAGAAAAAGTTCAACCATTGTTCATATAATGAGGATAGTTTGCACAATATTGATGTAACCTGGCAGCCAAGGAGAGTAAACTGTAATGTGCCTGTGTGAACAACGACAACTTCACTGTACCAGTCAGTGGGGGCAGTAGATGCTGTTGAGTGAGCATGTGTACTGTGTGACTACCGCATTCAAAACGATGAAGCAAGTAGAGCAACAAATCTGCATCAAATTTTGCATTAAGCTTGAACATTCTTCCACGGAAACTGTTCAGATAATTCAGAAGACTCCAACTATGGGCAACTGGGGATTGGCAGCTTCATCACAACAACGTGCCCATCACAACATTCATGCATCATGTCTTGTGAAGACTTTTGGTGAAAATTCAAAGCATCTAGGTGACTCAGTCCCCCTACAGCCTAGATTTGTTGCCCTGAGATTTCTGGCTTTTCCCAAAATTAAAATCACCTTTGAAATGGAAGAGATTTCAGACCATTGGTGAGATTCAAGAAAATATAACAGGACAGATATTGGCTATTGGGAGAACTGTATGAGGTCTCAAGGTGCCTACTTTGAAAGGGACCAAGGTGTCATTGTCTTATGTACAATGTTTCATGTATCTTGTATCTTGTTCAATAAATGCCTCTCTTTTTCATAGGACATGGCTGGATACTTTCTGGACAGTCCTTGTATTCTATTCCACAGGTGTGGGAGAAGTGTGTGTGTGTGTGTGTGTGTTTAAATTAGGAGTATATTTCTTATATCCTAGTGATATTACAAGTATCAAGATCATGCTTCAATCCTTGACTTACTAATTATCACTATTGTCTTAACTTTATAGTTATCAGTAACCTGTACAGTCATCATTTCAGAGTCTGTTTAATTGGTAGATTACATAATCTTGATCAAGAAAGCAAAGCCAAAGTCTTAAAGGGATAAAGAAAATAAGAGTCTCTCAATAATCATGTGATATGAATTGATACCTAAAGAAGTTTAGGGACTTAAATGTAAATGGATTAAATGCTCCAATCAAAAGACATAGAATAGCTGAATGGATAAGGAAACATGACCCACACATATGCTGCCTACAAGAGACCCACCTCAGGATAAAAGACCTGCACAGCCTGAAAGTGAAGGGCTGGAAACAGATTTTCCAAGCAAATGGACAGGAAAAAAAAGCCAGGGTAGCGATACTCATTTCAGACAAAATAGACTTCCAAAAAAGGGCCATAAAGAGAGACCCAGAAGGTCATTTCATAATACTCAAGGGAAGAATACATCAAGAAGACATCAGTATTGTAAATATATATGCACCCAACATAGGTGCACCCAAATACATAAAGAAAATCCTAGAGGACTTTAAGAAAGATATTGACAGCAA
>PVIA01017053.1:0-16832 GCA_004024845.1 Tonatia bakeri
TTTTTTTTTTTTAAAGATTTTATTTATTTATTTTTAGAGAGGGAAGGGAGGGCGAGAGACAGAGAGAGAGAGAAACATCAATGTGTGGTTGCTGGGAGACATGGCCTGCAACCTAGGCATGTGCCCTGACTGGGAATCGAACCTGCGATGCCTGGTTCGCAGCCCGCGCTCAATCCACTGAGCTACACCAGCCAGGGCTCACTTTTTTAAACTTTTGATTGAACAGGAAATATATAAAGCAGTTTCACATTACCTATGATTCCAACAGCTTTAGTTATAAATAAAATATTACAGACTTTATTGCAGTATATTTCACATATAAGTAGTGTTTTCCTTCTAATTTTACTTTAAATTCATTAAGAAACACTATCAAGTTTGTAGCAAAAGCTAATTTCCAAAGTCATTCAGTGTTCTATAATAATGGTTGAGACTTGTTTTTTTGCCTCAGAAAAAGTTTGAGTTCATTCCTGAGCTCAAAAAAAATAGCAATAAAATATGAAGTGCCAGGCCACTGAACTGCTGTGTGGTGGGGCGAGTCACGTTACGCAGCTTCTGTTTTGGAACTGATGATGGTTAAATCATGAAAGTGAATGAAATTTATCTTTTGGCAGTACTGGTCAATAAACTGTAGTGGATTCACATATTTTCCACAGAGTACCTGTTGATGAATAGTACAATGAATAACCATAGGCTTGAAACCTTATTGTATGTTTTCACGTTTTGTTAATTTGTTCAACTGAGACTTTTCCTGTTCTACACACTTTTACCAGCATCACTTGTAATGTTTCTAAGCAGATTTACACTTTAGGTTGTTCTAAATTCATGGTTTTCTCAGGTTTGAAACTGTTCTTTTTTTTCTATGCCTTTATTATTTTTTAAAAACTTTTATTATTGACACTATTACAGACCTCACCCTACCCTTCCCCTTTGCCCACCTCTACCCAGTCCCAACCCTCCTTCCCTTGGTGGGCACTGTTGTCTGTATGTATGCGTTATGCATATTATGTTTTTTGACTGATCCCTTCACCTCCTTTTATTCAGTCCTCTCCTTCCCACTCCCTGAAAATATTCTTTTCTGTAGTTTTCACATAGACTTTTATAAAGGCTAACTCTTTAGTTATTTTAAACTCTTTGGACTGACTGCTATACTAAACAACTGAGTAGTAATACTTAATATCTGTTGACTCATCTAGAGCCAAGGAAACCCACTAGAAATTATTTGCCTTGTTTTTTTAATTGACTATTGATATTGCTCCTAATATACTCAACTTGTTTGAACAACTGTTCTTTCTGAAAGGCTAAAAATCTTGTTTATTTTCTGTACACATTTCTTTGACTGCTGTAATCAAACATGATTTAATTAACTTGCCATCAGTAAATGTCTTCCCCTGCCAGGCTGACAAATGAGCCACTAAACATTTAGTTTGGTTGAGGTTCCCTCCCTTCCTCCCTTCCTCCTTTCCTCTCTTCCTTCCCTTTTGTAAGAAATTTTGCTGTGTTGAGATTCAGTTTAAAATTTTGTAATTTTTCTATTCCTTTCCTCTGAGTTGGGGACTGTTGTGATGAGTGTAATTTGGCAATGTCCATGTATAGTGTATTCTTTTAGCACGGTTATAGTGTATTGCATAGTAAGATAATGCTTTCCCATCTAATTTGATGTAAAAACACACTCCACCATTCCTTAACAAGTATGGCATTTGAAGCTCACTTTTCTTGCTCTGACATGATGGATTATTCACTCAAAAATAAAATAAAAATGTCACAATGCAGCACTATATGTGACACTCAAAATACTGTCAGATATAACTGCAGCACTGCAGTGTGTACTGCACCATGACACACAGCACTGTGAAATGATGAGGGCACACAGATAATCTCTATTGCATCTACAGACAATCATAAATAAATGAGTGAGACTGTGTTTCCATAAAACTTTATTTTGTGGACACTGAAATCTGAATTTTATAGTATGTATTTTTAAAAATATTTTATTGTTTTTAGAGAGAGGGTAAAAAGAGGGAGAGGGAGAGAAACATTGATGAGTTGCCTCTTCGCACATCCCCAGCAGGCGACCTGGCCTGCAACCCTTGCATGTGCCCTGACCAGGAATCAAACCCATGACTTTCTGGTTCATAGGAAGACACCCAACCTACAGAGCCACACCAGTCAGGACTATAGTATGTATTTTTATGTGCCACAAATATTCTTTTGTATTAATTACATATTTCCCTTTTTAGTATTTTTCATTTCTTTCTACAGTGGTATTTTTATTAGAGATAGTTTTCTTCAGCCTGAAGAACTTCTTTCAATACATTTTGTAGTGCACAAATCTGCTGGGAAAAACCTCTCTGAGCTTTTGTTTGCCTGAAAACACCTTTATTTTTGGATTTTTTTTTTTTTGGCTGCATGTAGAATTCTAGGTTGGTTTTTTTCCCCCTTTTAACACTCTAAAGTTAACATTTCCTTGTTTTCTGGCTTCCTTATTTTATTCCACTCCCCCAGCTTAATTAAGATATAATTGACATATAACCTTGTGTAAGTTTAAGGTGTACACTGTGATAATTTGGTACCAGTATATATTGCAAAATTATCACTATAAGGTTATTTAACATTCTTTACCTCACATAGTTACCATTTTTGCTGTTGTGGTGGGAGCATTAGAACATTTTAAGATTTACTCTTAGAACCTTTCAAATATACAATGCAGTATTATTAACTATAGTCAACATGTTTTACATTAGATCCCCAAAACTTACTCCTTTTATAATAAGAAGTTTGTATTCTCACCGCCTCATTCTCCTTCCTCTTGTAGCACCCCCTTCCCCATCTGTACTGATTCTGAGTTCAGCTTTTTTAGATTCCACGTGTAAATGATGTCATACACTATTTGTATTTCTCTGACTGGCTTACTTCACTTAGTTTAATGCCCTGAATATTAATCCATTGTGTATATATTGGCTTCCTTAATTTTTTCTTTTTTTAAAGATTTTATTTATTTATTAAGATTTTATTTATTTGTTTTTAGACAGAAGGGATGGGGAAAGAGGGAGGGAAACATTTATGTGTGGTCGCCTCTTGAGTGCCCACTCCTGGGAACCCGGCCCACAACCCAGGCATGTGCCCTGACTGGGAATTGAGTTGGAGGCCCTTCGGTTTGCAGGCCAGCACTCAATCCACTGAGCCACACCAGCCAGGTCTGTTTATTTATTTTTAGAGAGGGGGGAAGGGAGGAAGAAAGGTAGAGAAACATAGATAAGTTAGTTGCTAGTCGCATGCACCCTGACCATGGACTGAACCTACAGCTCAGGGTATGTGCCCTGACGTGGAATCAAATCAGCGACCTTTCAGTTGGCAGGATGCCCAACAAACCAAGCCACACTGGTCAGAGCTCCTTAATTTTTTTAACAAGTCAGTCATCAATACTTTCATTGCTACTTTACAGTAATGTCTTCTTTCTTCAGGTTACTTTTAAGATTATCTCTTTGTTTTTAACAGTTTGTGGTGTGCCTGGGCATAGCGTTCTTTCCGTTTATCCTGTTTCTGGTTCACTGAGCTTCTTAAATATATGTAGGTACTTTTTCATCAGTTTTGGGAAATTCTTGTTCATTATCTCTTCAATTACTGCTTCTGCCCTGTTCTCACTGTGTCTCTCATTTACATACATATTAGACCTTTTATAACTCTGTTCTATCTCCTACATTCATGTCTGTCCTGTCCTTTTGCCCCCTGTGCTTCAGTTTGGATGTTTTCCATTAACCTGAATTTGAGTTCACCAGTCTTGTTTGTTGCTGCCCCAAATCTTCTGTTAAATCTACCCATTGAGTTCCAAATTCTAGATAATATATTTAAGATGTAGATGTTTTTTAGATTTTAAAATATAGTTAAAATTATTAGTTAAAATTTATTTTAAAATTCATTCTGCTTATCTTTTCCTTTTTTTCTCTTAACATACTAATTGTCATTTTAAAGTCACTGTTTGCTGATTCCAATAACTGAGTCATCTGTGTATTTGTTTTTATAGTGTTTTTATTATCTTGATTATTAG
Organism: Tonatia bakeri; assembly: GCA_004024845.1. Classification (NCBI taxonomy): domain Eukaryota; kingdom Metazoa; phylum Chordata; class Mammalia; order Chiroptera; family Phyllostomidae; genus Tonatia; species Tonatia bakeri. The sequence continues at coordinate 4,046 of PVIA01017053.1, forward strand.
TCATTATTCTGTCTGCTTATCAATTTTTTATTATATGCCAGACATTGCACATAAAAAAATCATAGAGAGACTGGGAGGATATCTTTCTCCAAAGATATTTCCCTTGTTCCTTTGTTAAGTAGAAAGGATGTGGGGCTATTTTCTTCAAGCCAGTCAAGAATTTAAGTTGGGGCTTGGGTTGCAGGAGTGTCTAGCCATTTGATGTCTCTGTGCCACACTGGAAGAAGAGGAGTTGTCTTGGACCACACATTAAATCATTGCAACATGTAATCACAAAAAAAGCTCATAATATTTTAAGTAAATTTACAGTTTTGTGTTGAGCCCCATTTGTAGTTATTCTGGGCCACAGGTTGGACACCCCTGATTACAGTTTTATTAAGACTGAGTCCATCTGTAGTTGCCTTTGTGCTTTTGTTGTGTCCTTTAAAAAAAATGTCTTTTTTTATCATAATTTTTTTATTCTCACCCGAGAACATGCTTATTGATGTTAGAGAGAGGGGAAGGGAGGGGGAGAGAGAGATAGAGAAACATTGATGGTAGAGAGAAACATCCATCGAGAGATAGCGTTGATAGGTTTCCTCTCATACACAACCAACCAGGGACTGCACCCGCCACCTAGGTGTGTGCCCTGACTGGGAACTCAACCCGTGATCTTTGGGTTTACGTGATGGCAGTTCAGCCAATGGAGCCATATGGGCCAGGGACCCTCTCTGAGGTTTTGATTGTGAGAGGTGAATGTATGTCTTCTGAGGTTTGAATAACTGCAGGAAATTGAATTCTGCCCTTCAGAGATTCTAAGTTTAGGTTTTTACCCCTGGGCACCATGCAGCTATAAAATCTGAAGGGAGGTTGTGTTTTAGTGCTAGCAGATTTCTGTTGGGGTAAATTGGCAGTATGTTTTAAGCAATTTTTGTTTTTTGTTCCAGCCCAGTGTGACCACCAAAAATTGGGCTGATTTCTTTCTCTTAGTAGAGTCCCTCTCTCTGTGCCTTGTCTGATTTTTCAGTCTCCTTCAAAGTTGGTAAGTGTTTTCACTTCAAACCCACTCCCTACCTCCCCAGAAAAAGAAAATGGCTATCAGTTTCTGGCTCACCAAAGAAGGGCTCTTCTCTTTCTGAAATTTTAGTTCAAATAGTTCTTGCTATTTCCATAGGTTTCTACAGTTTTGCTTTTTTTTAAATAGGATTTTTTCAACTCTCCCTCCCTCGCATTACTATGGTGGGAGTATTAGTTTCCGGTGACCTATTATATCCTCCTTGGAAGCAAAACTGTCTTTTACTTAATAATATCTGAGTAGTGAACAAGAAGTTGATGAAATTCTGAGTGCAATGTTGGCACCTTCTAATTTCTTTATAGGGCGATATGGTTGTCATTTTCCTAATGGAACCTCTCAGTGTGTCTATCGATAGGCCTTTCTCTTGGACCTGTGAGTTTCCCTGTGAAGACTCCTAGAGTTTTTATCTGGGGTGAAAGGGACTGTCAGTATATTTTGTGAGCCACTGAGGGAGGAGAATCAGGGTTGTCAACCGTTAGCTTTATTAACTTTTCCTAATCCCCCCTGTTTGCAAAGTGGAGTTCGTGCCCTAAATTGAACCTGATCGGATGTTGACCAGCTTAAAGATTGTTCCTCACTTTCTCCAGAGAAAAGTGTCCATTTACTGGCATGTGTAAAAGTCAAGGAAGGAATCTGAGAGTCTAACTGCTTTGTAAATAAACTTTCAGGCAGGCTTTCTCCTCTTAGCTGTCTTCTCCCATTTCCAGAACTATTTGATGCTTCTAGTTCTCCAGATTTGGGGGATATTGTTTGTGTAAATTATGTTAGTTTTCTGTCAGTTTGAAATTTGGCTTTCCCACTACCAGTTTGAAATTTGGCTTTCTCTGATCAGTTAGATTAATTTCTTTTCCATCTGCACTTTACTGTCCACAGTTTAATTGCTATTGTCTCTGTCCTTGTGGGTATATGCTTTTTAAGAAAAAGTCCCTATATTTGAATTTTTAGTGGGTTTTGTGACTGAGCAAAAATAGAGTTGTATCTGTTCAGCCTATAGTACAAAACTCATAAGATATAAAAGGATACATATAACAAAAAGTCTGAATATCGATTTGAAATGTCATTTCCATTTATCATAATCTAAATTCTCTTGTTTACATGGACCTATTTCTGTTGCTTGCTTCATTAATCTCAACCTAGTTTTATTTATTTAGTCTTAGAATATATTTTTAATGTCAGGGTTATTTCCTTCTTATTTCAGTTTTTCCTTTGAGAAATTTCTTGGCTGTTTCTTAGTTTTTTTGGGTGAACCTTTGAGTCATAGGTTTCCCCAAAATCCTTTTAGTATTTTTTGTCATTGTATTAAATTTATAAATTAATTTTGAGGATGTTGACATCTTGACAATGTTAAAATCTTTCTGTGACCTTTCATTAACATTTTTTAAAATTAAGAGTCAACATACAATATTATATTGGTTTCAGGTATACAAAACAGTGATTAGACATTTATATAACTTAGGAAGTTGACCACCCCAGTAAGTCCAGTACCCATATGATAGCATGCATAGTTATTACAATATTGTTGACTGTATTCTCTGTGCTGAACTTTACATCACTGTGACTTTTTATAAAGGACAATTTGTGCATCTTAATTCCTTCTCCTCCCTTTTCACCCTTTCTTCCAATCCTCCTTCTATCTGACATCCATCAATTTACTCTCTGTAACTATTAGTTTAGTTCTGTTCATTTTTTTGTTAGTTTTTTAGATTCTACATATAAGTGTAATTAGGGTATTTGTCTCCCTCTGTCTGACTTATTTCACATAGCACAATACTTTCTACGTCCATCTAAATGACAAGATTTCATTTTTTTTAATGGCTGAGTAATATTTTATTGTTTATGAACCACATTATCTTTATCCATTCATATATCAGTGGACTCTTAGGTTGCTTACATATCTTGGCTATTGTTGCAATGAACAAATAATGCTGCAGTGAACATAGGGGTGCATGTTTTTCTGAATTAGTGTTTTGGATTTTTTTGGATAAATACCCAGAAGTGTAATCAATCGTTGGGTCATATGGTAGTTCTGTTTTTACATTTTTGAGGAACCTCCATTTTGTTTTCCATTGTGACTGGATCAATTTACAATCCCACCAACAGAGTGGGAGGGTTGCCTTTTCTTCCCATCCTCACCAAAACTTGTTTGTTTGTTTGTTTACAAAAGCATTTGTGAGCATTTAATGAACTTCTCTCTGTGTGGCTTCAAGCTACCAGGACATAGTCCCTCCTACCCCCCACCCCCAAACACTCTTAATCTTCTCCTTAGCTTTTCTATGAAGAATTTGGCTTTAATAATGACAGACTGCTTGGGGAACTTTCCCTTCCCCAGAACTTTGTAGTAGTAGACTGATTGTATCACATTAATGATAAGAGCAGCTCCAGTCTTGTTTGGGGCAGCATTTACCTGTGTCTGCTCACTGACCAAGGTCAACAGTTTATCAAGGTTGGCAGTTGGACAGAAGCTTTATTGCCTCTTTAAGTGGTAATGCTTTATACCAACTTTCCCAAAGTAACTTGGATAATACTTTTTGAAGTTGATCCTGTAATAATGCAAACCATCAGCATTACCTCAGCCTCCTGGGTGCTCCTTGTACTTGCTGATGTGGCCGTGGTTCACATGACCCTGAAGTTCCCAAGTGTTCCTCAGTATGGATGGCCTTGTAGGTAGCTGAGATGCAAGAGCAGCTTGTTGATTTATTGATGATAGCCGTTCTGACAGGTGTGAGGTAATATCTCATTTTGATTTAATCTGCACTTTTCTGATAATTAGTGATGTTCAGCATCTTTTCATACATCTATTGGCCATCTATATGTCCTCTTGGGAGAAAAATTTTTTTGGGTTCTCTGCCCATTTTTTAGATTAGATTGTTTTGGGGGGTGGATTTCTTATATATATATTTTGGACATTAACCTGAAATATCTTTGGAGAATATTTTCTCCCACTTGGTAGATTGTCTTTTTGTTTTGTTTTGGTTTTCCTTGCTGTGCAAAAACTTTTTAGTTTGATGTGGTCCCATTTGTTTATTTTTTATTTTGTTTCCCTTCCCTAAGGAGAAATATATAAAAAAATATTGATAAAAATGAGGTCAAACAGTTTACTGCCTATATTTTCTTCATGACTTTTATGGTTTTAGGTCTAAACATTTTAAGTTTTTAATCCATTTTGAGTTTATTCCTGTATATGGCATAAGAAAGTGGTCTAATTTCATTTTATGTCTGTATCTGTCCAGTTTTCCCAATAACATTTGTTGAAGAGACTGTCCTTATTCCACTGTATATTCTTGTCTCCTTTGTCATGTATTAATTGACCTTATAGGTATGGGTTTATTTATAGGCTCTCTATTATGTTCTGTTGATCTATGTGTTGTTTTGATGCCAGTACCATGCTGTTTTGATTGCTATGGACTTGTAATTTAGTTTGATATCAGGTAGTATTATTCCTCCAACTTTGACTTCTTTGTCAGGATTGCTGTGGCTGTTTGAAGTCTTCTGTGGTTCCATATAACTTTTTGAAATATTTGTTGTAGTTTTGTGAAATACATCATTGATAGGTATCTTGATAGGAATTGCATTGAATCTATAGATTGCTTTGATAGTGTGGATATTTTAATGATGTTAATTCTTCCTCTCCATGAACATGGTATATATTTCTACTTATTTGTATTTTCAAGTTCTTTCTTCAGAGTCTTATAATTTTCTGAGTACAGTTCTTACATCCTTGGTTAACTTTATTCCTAGTCATTTTATTTTGATGCAGTTGTAAATGGGTTGTTTTCTTAGTTTCCTTTTTTAATAGTTCATTATTGGTATATAAAAATACAACTGATTTCTGGATATTCGTATCCTGCTACTCCCAGAATTCATTAATTCTCATAGTTTTTTGGTGGAATCTTTACGGTTCTCTATATACATTATGATGTCATCTACAAATAATGACCGTTTTACTTTTTCCTTTCCAATTTGGATGCCTTTTATTTCTTCTTCTTGTCTGATTGTTGTGGCCAGGACTTCTACTACTGTGTTGAAATAAGAGTGGTGAAAGCAGACATCCCTGTCTTGTCCCTGATCTTAAGGGAAATGCTTAAAGTTTTTGCCCATTGAGTATGATGTTGGCTGTGGGTTTGTCATATGTGGCCTTAATTATGTTGAGGTATGTTGCCTCTAGTGCCACTTTGCTGAGAGTTTTATCATGAATGGGTGCTGGATTTTATCAGTTGTTTTTTCTGCATCTGTTTATATGATCATGTGATTTTCATTGTATTTATGTGATATATCACATTAATTGGTTTCTAGACATTGAACTAGCCTTGCATTCTGGGAATAAATCTCCTTTAATCAAGGTGTGTGATCTTTTTAATGTATTGTTGAATTAAGGTAATATTTTTTCCTTAAACCAAGAAGGCTATTTATTTATTTATTTATTTATTTTTATCCTTACCGATGACATTTTTTCATTGCTTATTAGAGAGAGGGAAAGAGAGAGAGAAACAATGTGAGAAGCATTGATTGGTTGCCTCCCTATGTGCCCAGACCAGGAATCATATGTGCCTGGATTGGGGACTAAACTGCAATCTAATCACGTGCCCTGGTTAGGAATTGAACCTTATTTGGTACATGGGATGTCACTTTATCCAACTGAGACACCTGGCCAGGGCTACAATTATTTTTTTGTAGTATCTTTGTATGGTTTTGGTATCAGGGTGATGCTGGCCTCATAAAATGAGTTTGGTAGCCTTCACTCCTCTTCAGTTTTTTGGAGTAGTTTGAGAAGGATAGGTATTAATTCTTCTTTGAATGTTTCATAAAATACACCTATGAAGCCCTCTCAAGGATTTTGTTTGTTGGGAGTGTTTTGATTACTGATTTGATTTTGTTAGTAGTTAATGGCTTATGACATTCCATTTATTCAAATCTTTTGTGTTTTTTGGTGTCTCTTCCAGATATCTTATTTTGTTTTCCTTTTTTGTAAATGGTATTTTTAAATTTTTAAAAAGGATTTTATTTATTTATTTTTGGGGGAGGGTAAGGGAAGGAGAGAGAGAGGGAGAGAAATATCAATGCACAAGAGAAACATTGATTGGTTGCCATTTGTACGCCCCCAACCGGGGACCTCGCCAGCATTCCAGGCGTGTGCCCTGACTGGGAATCAAATCAGTGACCTTTTGGTTTGCCGGGACAACCTCAATCTACTGAGCCACACCAGTCAGGGTGGTTTTTTTAATTTTTAAATTTTACTTCTTTTATTTCATTGAATTTATTGGCCTGGCACTAGGTGACAAAGTTATACATGTTTCAGGTGCACAATTTTACAGCACATTATCTGTGCACTGTATTTATTGTGTGTTCACCACCCCAAGTCAAATCTTCTTCCATCACCATTTATTTCTTTTATACTCTCTTCTACCTCCCCCTGTAAATGGTATTTTGTAAAAGACATTTTCTTAGAGCAGTTTTAGGTTCACAGCAAAATTGAGAGGAAAGTATAGGTTTTGCACACACCAGCGTGCCCACACATGCATAGCCTCACCTATTATTAACATTCCCCACTAGAGTGGTACATTTGTTACACAACCGATAAACCTACATTGACACATAAGAGTGGTACAGTCTGTAGTTTACATTAAGGTGTACTCTTGGTGTTGTACATTCACAAATGTATATATTGCCATGCATCCATCAGAGTATCATACAGAGTGTTTTCACAGCTCTAAAAGTCCTCTGTGCTCTACCTGTTAATTCCTCTACTCCCCTAACCACTTGCAGCCATACTGGTATTCTGTCTCCATAGTTTTGTCTTTTTTCAGAATGTCATTTAATTGGAATCATAAATATGTAGCCTTTTTTTTAACTTGTATTTTATTTTTTTTTCAGATTGACTTTTACTTAGTAATACGCATTTAAGATTCTCCATGTCTTTTAGTGGCTTGAGAGCTCATTTAAATTTTAGCACTAAATAATACTGTATTGTGTAGATGTACCACAGTTTGGTTACCCATTTACCTATTGAAGGGCATCTTGGTTACATCCAGGTTTTGGTAATTATGAATAAGACTGCTATAAACATTCATGTACAGGTTTTTATGTGGATATAAGTTTTCAGATACCAAGGAGCACAATTGCTGGATTGTGTGATAAGAGTATGTTTAATTTTGTAAGAGACTGCCAGCCTGTCTTTCAAAGTGGTTGTACCATTTTACATTTCCACCAGCAGTGAATGAGAGCTCTAGTTGTTTCACATCCTTACCAGCATTTGGTGGTGTCAGTGTATTGGATTTTAAACATTCTAATAAGTATGTAGTGGAATGTCATTGTTTTAATTTGCAATTCAGATGATGTTTAATGTTGAGAATCTTCATTTGCTTATTTGCCATCTGTATCTCGTGAGATGTGTGTTGAGATCTTTTGCTTGTTTTTAAATCAGGTTGTTCATTTTTTTGTTGAGTTTTGATAATTCTTTATGTATTATGGGTAAATCTTTTAGTATTTTTAAAATATATTTTATTGATTATGCTATTACAGTTGTACCATTTTTTTCTCCCCATTATTCCCCTCTGCCCTGCAGCTAATCTCCCTCCAGTATTCCTCCCCACCCTTAGTTCATGTTCATGGATTATACATGTAAGTTCTTTCGCTTCTCCCTTGCCTATACTATTCTTAACCTCCTTCTATTTTGTACCTACCATTTGTGCTTCTTATTCCCTGTATCTTTTCCCGCATTCTCCCCCTTCCCCTCTCATAATCCTCCATGTGATCTCCATTTCTGTGATTCTCTTCCAGTTCTAATTGTTTGCTTAGTTTGTTTTTTATTATTTATTTATTTAAAGATTTTATTTATTTTTAGAGAGAGGGTAATGGAAGGAGAAAGACAGGCAGAGAAATATCAGTGTGTGGTTGCCTCTTGCATGTCCCCTACTGGAGACCTGGCCTGCAACCCATGCATGTGCCCTGGCTGGGAATTGAACTGCCATCCCTTTGTTTCGCAGCCCATGCTCAGTCCACTGAACTATACCAGCCAGGGCTGTTTTGTTGTTGTTGTTGTTGTTTAGGTTCAGTTGTTGATAGTTGTGAGTTTGTTGTCATTTTACTGTTCATATTTTTGAGTCTTATCTGCCTTTTCTGCCTCTCTAACATTTCATATAATAAGGGCTTGGTGATGATGAATTCCTTTAACATTACCTTATCTGGGAAGCACTTTATCTGCCCTTCCATTCTAAATCATAGCTTTGCTGGATAGAGTCATCTTGGATGTAGGTCCTTGTCTTTCATGATTTGGAATACTTCTTTTCAGCTTCTTGCCTTCAAAGTTTCTATTGAGAAATCAACTGATAGTCTTATGGGAACATCTTTGTAGGTAACTGTGCCCTTTTCTTTTGCTGCTTTTACAATGCCTTACCTTTAATCTTGGGTAATGTAATTATTATGAGACTTGGTGTGTACTTCCTTGGGTCCAACCTGTTTGGGGCTCTCTGAGCTTCCTGGACTTCCTGGAAGTCTATTTCCTCTGCCAGATTGGGGAAGTTCTCTATTATTTTTTCAAGTAAGTTTTCAATTTCTTGCTCTTCCTCTTTTCCTTCTGGCACCCCTATGATTCAGATGTTGGAATGTTTAAGGTTGTCCTGGAGGTTCCTGAGCCTCTCCTTATTTTTTTGAATTCTTGTTTATTCATTCTGTTCTGGTTGAGTGTTTATTTCTTCCTTCTCCAAATCATTGATTTGATTCCCAGTGCTTCCCTTCACTGTTGGTTCCCTGTATATTTTTCATTGTTTCACGTTTTAGATTTGTTGTTGTCCTTCTTTTGGTTGTGTGAGGAGGTAAAGTGCATCTACCTGTGCCTCCATCTTGGCCAGGTTGCTTGATTCTATTATGGATAAATCTTAACAGATGGGTTTTTGAAAGTATTTACTCCCACTTTGTGGTTTGTTGTCTTATCGTCTAGGCATTGTCTTCCACAGAACATGTTTTTAAATTTAATGAAGGCTAAGTTATCAGTTCTGTTTTGTATGTGTGCCTTTGGCATGGTAAATAGAAAGTGGCCAAATCCAAGGTTATTTAGATTTTTTTCCTATGTTGTCTTCTAGATGTTTTATGGTTTTGTGTTTTATATCAGTTTTGTGATTCATTTTGAGTTACTTTTTAGTGAAGTATGTAAGGTCTCTGTCTAGATACTTTTTTTACACAGGGTAACATACTTAATTGCAGTATTTTTTTTTTTTTTTTACTTTTGGTATTATTAAAAAGCACCTTCATCCTTTTTTATTAGTTATTAATTTTGCACATTTGTTTATTTCTAGGTAATTTATTGTTGCTATTGAAATAGGCTATTTTCTAAATGGATATTTGTTTGTGGGAGTCTTATTGAATTTATTGTGTTAATTTGTACCAGCACTTAGCTGAGTTCTGTTGCCATTTGGAATAATTTTCCAGTTGATTGGTTTGTTTTTTTTTTTAAGATTTTATTTATTTAGTTTTAGAGAAAGGGGGAGGGAAGAAGAGGGGGGAGAAGCATCAAATGTGTGGTTGCCTCTGGTGCCCCCTGTCCAGGGACCTGGCCTGCAACCCAGGCATGTGCTCCTGACTGGGAACCGAACCAGTGACCCTTTGGTTTGCCAACCAGCGCTCATTCCACTGAGCCATTGCAGTTAGGGCATCCAGTTGATTGTTTTTAGGTTTCCAAGTGAACCATTTAAGTCGATAGTCATGATTTCTTTTTTCTTTTTCTTTCCTCCTCACCTCTCCTGTTTTCCTCTTTTTCCTTTTATTTTTCTTTGTCCTATTTAATTATACTGGCTGCTATATGCAGAAAATGTTAAGTAACTATTGTGTTAAAGCATATCATTATCTTTTACTGACATTACTGAGATTGTGGCACTTATTAAAAATTACGTTGGGCCTTGGCTGGTGTGGCTTAGTTGATTGGAGCATCATCCCATGGACCAAAAAATCATGGGTTTGATTCCTGGTCAGGGCATTTACCCAGGTCGCAGGTTCCATCCCCATTTGGGGTGTATACGAGCAGGCAGTGATCAGTATTCCTCTCTCACATCGATGTTTCTTTCTCCACTCCTCTGTCTCTAAAAGCAATGAAAAAAAAAATGTTCTTAGGTGAAGATTAAAATAATAATTTAAAAATTATGTTGGGCTTAAGTTAGAGATTATATTGTTTACCTTTTTAAAGTATTTGGCTTCTTTTAAAAAATTGTTTTAAAAATTAAGAAAGGATATTGAAATCTGTTACATGCCTTTTCCCCATCTATGGATATGATCATATGTTTTATTCCTGATTCTATTAATTATTAAACTATTTGCAAATAATGTGACTTGATAGTGTACGTTATTATTTAGTAGTATACAGTTGTTATTTAGAACCACTTATGAGAAGTGAAGATAGTTCTAGAGTTTCCTATTTAGTTGAAATAAGACTGCCTGGAACTGAGCCAGCCTCACACATGTAGAAAACAGTTCAATATAATGGGCCAGGCATGTTTCAGGTCAAGAGGAGTCTAATCTCAGATGAGAAAATTTCTAACTCAACAGAGAATTACTAAGATAATGATAGATACTGTTTATTGAGCGATTAACAAATGCCCTGCCCTGTGCTAAGGGTTCGGCAGAAGTAATGCCTCCTTGAGTATGGTCGGTAGGGCATGTGAATGTGTTGGACAGCAAGACAGCAATTTGAACACTTCACCTAAAATGTCATATGATATGGTTGAGTGTGATTTTGTTATGTTACAGGATTATATTCTTATGATTTTGTAATAAAAAAAGGAATGTTATTTGTGCTTGACCATATATATATATTTGTAATATCCAGACTCAACTAGTTGCTAGTTGTGTGACATTGTGCAAGTTTGTAAAACCCTTTTTATTCATTTTCCTCATTTGTAGTGTGGATTTGATGATAGTACCTACTGCATAGGGTTGTTTTAAGAATTAAATTGGTTAATATATTTAAAGAATTTAGAACAGTACCTGGCACATAGTAAGCACTTGATCATCAAAGAGGTGCTACCATCATCAAAGAGGTGTGTGACCTTCATCATGAAGTGTCACTGAACGACTTTTTTATGTGTGGCAAAACTGTGACTCACACAGAGTTTGAATCCAAGGTTACACAAAATAATTTGCATTCCTGACTCTAAAGTTTATTAGTTCTGTCTGCCTTAACTATATTTTCCCCTGGCTCCCAAAGCAGGATACTTGGGTGTTCAGACAGGGAGGTTTGTCAGGAAGTTGTCTGGTAAAAGGATTAGGTAGAGACCCCCTGAGATGGAGTTTGGAACAGAGTACAGCCTTGAGGAAGACAATGGCCATGGCAAGCAGAAACTCAGTATACTTTTAGAACAAGAATTTCAGAATTAGAGTTGGGGCTCACATTGGCATTTGGACTAGAGGGAGAGTCCAGTAATTAGACCATTCAGGATTCAACTGAGTCTGAGGATTAAGGGCTATAAATAGTAATTAAGTCAGAATTACTCCTGAGAGTAGGGATGCACTGATTTTGTGGGCATTGAAAGTGGCACTAGCTCCAAGGAAGATTACTGTGGAAACTGGTAACTAGGCTGTCATTAGTTACTTCATTCTCAAGCCACCTGTATTTATTCTTCATCTCAATGATACAAGACCAGCTGTGCCCTGATATCAGCTACATTCATGAGCTACTGAACTCATGGTTTAGATGTCCTTTGCAATAACAAGTTTCATCTGTTTCCTGATGGCTGATGATATATAACTGACTTGCCTATCTGGATTCTTGACTTTTGGCTTACTCTTTACCTCTCAAAATTTGCCTGGTCTTCCAAATCCTGCCAATCTAGATTCCTTGCTGCTTTCACATTACTAACTTGATACTTCTTTCCTTTTAAGTTAAATTGTTTCATTTATAAAAATAATTAAGCTATATCCTTTTTAAAGTCAAACACTATAAAGTTTATAAAAAGACTAGTCCCTTATCGTTTCCTCACTGTCCAGAAGCAGCCTCTTTCAGCTTTCTAGAAATGGAGAGAAAGTCTTTTTTTTTTTTTCATTTTTTAAAATTCTTTATTTTATTGATTATGCTATTACAGTTGGCCCATTTTCCCCCTTCACTCCCCACCACCCTGCCCATCCCCTCCCACCCACATTCCCCCCTTTAGTTCATGTCCATGTGTCTTAAGTTCTTTAGTGTCTACATGTCCCATACTATTCCTACCCTCCCCCTGTCTATTTCCTCCCTACTGTCTATGCTACTTATTCTCTATATCTTTCCCCCCTCCCTCCTCCTCCTACTTCCCTATTGCTAACCCTCCATTTGATGACTTTTTTTATACTGTTCATATTTTTAATCTTTTTCTTAGGTAAGTTCCTTTAACATTTCATATAGTAAGGGCTTGGTGATGATGAACTCTTTTAACTTGGCCTTGTCTGAGAAGCACTTTATCTGCCCTTCCATTCTAAATGAAAGCTTTGCTGGATAGAGCAATCTTGGATGTAGGTGCTTGCTTTTCATGACTTGGAATACTTCTTTCCAGCCCCTTCTTGCCTGTAAGGTTTCTTTTGAGAAATCAGCTGACAGTCTGATGGGAACTCCTTTGTAGGTTACTGTCTCCTTGTCTCTTGCTGCTTCTAGGATTCTTTCCTTCATTTTTACTTTGGCTAATGTAATTATGATGTGCCTTGGCATGTTCCTCCTTGGGTCCAACCTCTTTGGGACTCTCTGAGCTTCCTGGACTTCCTGAAAGTCTATTTCCCTTG
>PVIA01017054.1:0-16818 GCA_004024845.1 Tonatia bakeri
GAATTATAGAGGAATTATTTTATAAAAACAGGTAGGGAAGAACTGGGTTTCTTCCTGCGTAGGAAGGTGGAAAACTGAGCTTTTCCTTTACATGCAAGGCCTCAGTTATCCTGGATGCATTTCAAGGGTTCACACTGGCTAGGGGATACCATACTGGTCAGAACAGACGTAAAAGCATTTGCATCCTCACTGAAAGTTCTACTGGTTGTTCTAAACCAATATACATATTAAACACTTCACATCATGTTATCTTTCTACAGGCAGTGATGGGAATAATAGGGCTAAAGTACTTAGCTGACATCCCTTCGTTGCCCTGGTTAAGTTAAAATATGGGTACATTAAAACAGTAATGGGATTTAATAAAATTGAGAAAATGCTCAAAAAAGAGAGAAGATGCTGCTGACCATCCACAATCCCTTGTGCCCACATCATAGAGGAGTCATTTCATTGAATGTTAAAATAAAATAACATAAATAAGGAAATTTGTTTGATTAAATGAAGAACAAATTCCACTTTAGAAAAGTTTCATACTCTCTTTCTTCCTTACCACCTTCATCTTGTTTTTCTGTTGTTAAAAACAAAACAAACAAAAAACAAAAACACTGTTCTTTGCAGCAAGGAAGATCTAGAGTACATAAATTGTAAGCAGAAGGGGCTTGGCGATTTTAATACACATATTGAAAGCTGCAAGGAACCTGGCATGCTACTTTGGATGGATTTGGAACCATCTCACCATTTCCATGCCAGACCATGTTTTTATAATTAGCTCCTCTAAAAAGGACTCTATTCTCAAAGCATGTTGTGAGTTGTGGACATGCCGCACACAAAGAGGTCCTGTGGCAAAGGAAATGTACGGAGGCCTCTTCTGTTTGCTTTCCCTTCCTTTACTACTTGGCTTATCTTTCTCACCGGCCTTACAAGTGTCTCTTGTCTTTGTGTGCGTGTATGTGAAAAGTGGCAAATTGTGTGGGTAAGTGGAAGTGTCATGGAGCAAAAGAAACATTTCCTCTTGTTAATTTATTACCTAGACAGCCAAGGCCATCTCCGGATGACAAGCACTCAGCCTCTATTTCCCCAAAGCGGCATCTGGCTTTCTGGCAGATCCTCTCCTGCACGTGGGCAGAGAGACAGCTGGGTTTCTCTGGCTGATGACAAGCTCCGAGTTGCTCCCTCTCTCTGGGAGCCATTTTCTTTGGCTCACCTTTGACACAGTCCTTGTATGTTTTTCTCTCCATTTGGAGGTTTTTTCTTCCATCCATTTTTTTATCAACACTTTATGGGTCTCTGATCACCAGTTTTAAAAAAAGGATGAGGCAAATGAAATCTCGTGTGCATCTCTTATGCCCAGGTGCAACATATGCTGGAGCTTCTGATGACCCAAACAGAACTTAAGTGTCCTTTGTGTTAAAGGGGGAAATGTGTCAAAGAAATGCTATGCCAACAGTTTGCTTTCTCCTGACCATATTTACAAAGAGTATTGCTCTTCAAATAATCCTAGATTTTTAAAAAACGTGATGCCTTTAGGAATAAACAAGTAAAAACAAACAAACAAACAAAAACAAAGCAAACCAAACAAACAAAAATAGGTCTTATTACAGGTCTTAAGGTGGTTTTACCTGCTTCTTCAGTTATAACTAGGAAAACGTTTACAGAGTAGTGTCCCAAGTGTAAATGCGAGCTTACCTCTCCCTGTCCCAGAACTTTAAGATAGCCAGGCAGAAAGGTCTGGGACTGCCATCGAAAAGTGATGGCTGGGAGTGTAGTGGCAGAATTCCGGTTGGACAGAGCAGACATCCTACTCACACTTTAATCGTGGAACTTCAGAGAAATCAATGTCTCCTTCTGCCATTAGGTTGGCCACTCATCACTGATTAAAGTGAAGTAATGGCACGATTTGCTATAAACAAATCTATTTATTTATAGCCAGTGGACTTCGGGTACCTACTGGGGATCCAGCTTCCTCTAAATATTTGGCTCGTACATAGAGTGGAATTTAGAATCTCATGGCTTTTGGCTATATTCTAAGAGGGAACATGTTTGAAAGTCCTTGGGGCTGGGACCTAATTCTGATCTGATACAAGTTGCATGCAGACATTGGTCTCTCCTTCACCAGTCAGCTACCTCTCATTCCCAGGATTCCAGTAGGTTCTCTTCCAACAGCTTCCCCATTTCACAGTGTTGCCTCGGCGTGAACACAGTAACTTGAAAGGAAGGCTGCTATGGGTGTAGTAAAAATTCTAGCTGGGGAAAAGAAAATCTTACCCTATACCTTATATTAGTTCCTTATTTTTGTGCCACAGAAGAAGACAGCCTCCATAACCTCTTTCAGTCTCAGTATTCTCAGCTGTTACGTGCAGAGATTAATATCTGTTTCTAGGCACAGTCGCTGTGAGGAATCAAATATGCAATAATCATAATTGAAATGAAATTAGTTCATCTGATATGCCAAAGACTATTAGAAAAGTTTCACCTGCTTTGTTTTTACTTAATCCTCACAACCACCCTAGGAGATGCCTGCTATTATTATTTCCATTTAAAAGATGAGAAAACAGAGGTTAAAAGAGGTTGAGTGGCTTCTTTGATTTGGATGTGGATTCAAGTTCAGATAATGTGATTTTAGGTCATGAGCTTTGAAATACTGATAAAGTGAACAGGGCAGAAAATGTTCACACATGAAATGCTCTAAAAATGTAAATAATTTACCTCTAATACTGTCATTACTTATGTTTCTAGTACTAGAGTAAAATTTCCAGATAGAAGTGGATTATACTTCTAAAAAATACAAGTCATAGTGAAATGACTTAAAGAAGTTATACTTCAGAACACAGTATCCAATATCCATTAATTACTAACCTGACTACTGAATATAAGATCTATCAGGGCAAAAGGAAACTTTAGGAAGTGATGAGTTTGTTTATGGTGATGATTGTGGTGATGATTTCATGGGTGTATGCCTATCTCCAAACTCATCAACTTGTATCTATTAAATACGTACAGCTTTTTATGTGTCAGTCATTCCTCAACTACATGGCTGTGTTTCTTAAGACATTGACCATCTTTGAAATAACACTATACAAATAACAAAGAGATATTCTTTAAAATGTAGATACTTTTCAAAATATT
This sequence comes from Tonatia bakeri, assembly GCA_004024845.1. Lineage (NCBI taxonomy): Eukaryota > Metazoa > Chordata > Mammalia > Chiroptera > Phyllostomidae > Tonatia > Tonatia bakeri. The sequence continues at coordinate 3,124 of PVIA01017054.1, forward strand.
GACTCTAGGCTTAGAGATTAATATTTTGATTAGAGAATAATGTTAAGAAGTTACACCAAAAGAAAACAATGATGTTAAAAGCACCCTCCTGAGATGAAGCAAACTAGGCAGATGGGGAGAGAACAGTGAAAAGGTGGTCCTCCCCTTCCCTTCCCTTCACATTTCTCTTCACCTCTTTCACACCTGTTGTTGGGAGAAGAGTGAGAAGCACCACTCTTGGATGGCTCAAAAGTTCAGCTTCTTCTTGGTCTCTTTGAGACTATAGGAGGGAACAAACCTCTGAGAGCTTTCTACCAGGCCATGTTCCCTTGCCCCTCTCCAACTCAGGTCCCTACATGACTTAACAGTGGTGATGAATGTGTTTATATAAATGAAAGATATAAGAGCAATATTATTCTGGTATAATAGTGCTATTATTACTCAAAGAATTAAGCAAATACAATTACTAATGGTAAAAAGATCTGGCAGATCATGTGATTTAGCCTACATAGAGAAAGAATTGATTTGTTTTAGGATGCATAGCTACTTAGAGAAAAAGCTCACAGTCCATGGACACCCAGCTACAAAGAGGTAAAATCACTGGAATTCATTTATTGACTCATCAATACATGGATCCATGCACAGAAATAAATGACTACTTCTTGACGAATAAAAGTTCTAACAGAAGCATGAGCAAGGTGTTACAACCTCATAAGGTGGTAGCACTGATGGGATAGCAGAGAAAGCTTCTGACACACTGACAACCATAGTGTTCTCTTTCAAGCTCTATGGAGAGATGAAACAACCATTGTTGCTGCCCTTGAGAGCTCACAGGTGAGCAGGGATGATAAGACAATGATTACAGGCACACCAATGGCAAGGGAGAACATGCCAAGTATCACAAGAAAGGTCCAAATAAGCAGCTGAGGATTCAGGAGAAGCAGAAATACACCCTGCTGGGGGGATCAGAAGGCCTTCCTGGAGGAGGTGCTATTTGATCTGGCTCTGAAAAGATTGCAGAACTTCTGAGCACACACTGAGCCCAGGGGTGCCAGGTATGGGAAGACCCCACAGCAAATGCACAGTAACACATTCAGTTTGATTTTGTCCCTGGCTTCTTGGTGCACATGGCATTATTAAGTTCCTAAACATAAACATATTCCTTTTAAATCCATCTTCAAAGTCAACTGGAGCTCCAGGCCTCTGAAGACTTGACATATCAAAAGAAACTTGCTGACACAAACTGGAGTACAGAGCTTGATCTATTCTAATATATGGTTTTAATGTTTCTCATTTTGCAGCCTTGCCAGCTACCATCTATCATCCACTGTCACATTTAAGTTTCCTAAATTACTGCTTTTTAACTTTTGTCACTTATTCAGCAAAGAGCTATATTCAAAAACCTGGGCTCCCCCCAGCCAACCCCTGGGTTGTATCTTAATATTAAGAGTGAGAGAAGGAGAAATAGAAATCTTCACTCCATTCAGAATAAGCAGGGTTGGTTTCTTTTTTCCTAGTTTCCAATTCAAGCATTGATTCAATTATGTCACTTTTCAATGGTTAGGGTGGAAAGAATATGAAACCAGTGAGAACTGGAAGAATAGAATGTGTTGAGAGTTGTAATTATGGAAATAAGACAAAGAGTGAGTAAACTCTTTGGAATATTTCTGGGAAAAGAATCACAGGAAATATTTCCCTCTCCTTTACGATGTGGGTGAGAAGGGGCTGCAGGTTTCTGGACCTTGATGTGAGAAGGAAATTAGAGTGTGGTTCACTTGGCTTCAGCTTTGCAGTCTTCTGCTTCTTATTGGACCTCCTGCTGATCAACTCCACAGCTGCCATGGTGTTAAGGGTGACTTTCTGGTCTGATTTGGCCTATTCAATCAAACGGAAAAGTCTGCTGGTGGGTAAAGTTGTGCGCTAACCACAGGATAATGGGGTCTAACCACATTTATCGCAGGTTCACCATATGCTCTACTTTTTCCAGAACTGGTTCTCATTAACAACTGTTTTTTTTAATGTGCTACATGGTTAACATTCTTTTTCTACTCTCAATGGTGTCTTGTTTTGGACAATAAATTATATGGTCACCCTACTCATAGGTGAAATACCCGTAGTAAACAGAGCCACCAGCATGGCGGACAAAGCTTTAAGAAGCATCGAGATATGCCCCACGGTTGTGGGTAAAGTCAGTCTCTCCACTTGCCCAGCTACAAGAGGGCAACTTCTGCTCAGGTTGTTCTGTGTGTCTGCCTACAGACCAATTTAGCCACATTAAGCCTGAGAATGTTCTTTCCAAAGGGGAATCTTCCAGTAATGTTATTGAAAGCAACTCGTCTGTTGCTGGAGCATATGTCAGTAAGTGGAACTTTTTAAGTTGGATAAATATGCTGAACTATCCCCCTAATTTCTGGTCATCTATTCTCCATTACAGGCACCACGGGCTGTCTGTCAATGTTTCAAAAAAGGTTTGAGACCTTCTGGTTCCAGCTAAGAAAAAGTAAGCACACTTTAATCTATCTCACCCTCTGATTATAACTAGAAACTTTAAATAGAATATGTGAAGAAACTATCTAATGACTCTGGAAAGTAAATCATTACAGGAAAATTATTCTTTTAATTTAAAATTATTTTATTATTTTTCCCTTTATTATTCTTTATAAGTTTTTTTTTACACACACACACACACAAACTTAGTTTAACTTTGTATGTGACTATGCTTTTAAAAATAAAATGGTATCAAACTATATCTTGCTTCAGGGATTTTTTCCCCTCAGAATTATGTTCCTAAGTCAAGCCCATGGTGATTTCTTTAATGTTCATTTTCATTGTGGCGTACCATTCGTATACCATTGCATGAATATATGGCAAATTATTTACCTGTTTGCTTTTTCTAGAATTCAGGTTGTTCTCAAGTTTATTTGCTTTCACAGTTGATAATGCTACTGTGGATATTCTTATACATGTTTCTGGGGGCACATGATAACATTTTTTGGTAAAAATTTTAGGCGTAAAATTGCTAACCTGTGGAATGTATACAAGTATTACAATCTAATGCCAACTTGTTTTCCAAACTACTTGGATGAAATTATACTCCTCTCAAAAAAAGTATAAAATAATCTTGTTTGTCCACACCCTTTCCTATCCTCCTGTTAGATTTTTTAATTTTTGCCAGTCTGTTGTGTATAAATATTATTCTCATTGAATATTGATTCACATTTACCTGCTTTTTATATTTTTTCATATCATTGAACACATTAACATGATTATACTTTAACAGTTAAAATTTAACCTTATTCTACAGTCAGGCTTCTCTAGTTTGGAAGGACTAACACAGAAGATCTGAACATTGCAGTCCCCAAGTGGCCATACTGAGGACTGAGTTGATAAATAGTTCATTCTGCAAACAAATTGAATGTGTTTGGGGAGCTCTTGATAAGAAATAATGTGAAGAGTGATGTCTAGGAGAATTCAAGAACTGTCCAAAGGACCAGTTAATTCCCTACATGGCAGTTACTAGCTCCATATGCACACAGATTATTTCAGGTGTTGGTGGGAACTCAGAGGATGAAAACTCCTTCTAAGAAGGTTATGCACTTGACTTATATTCTGCTAAGGATGGTGGAGTGCACAGTTGTAAAAGTCTCGGGTTCTCAGCATCATTGAGGCAGTGTATCAGCCCTGGATTTCTCAATCCTGGAATTCTTGTTTTATGAGACAAATAGATGTATATTTTTCAAAGATATTGTTAGTGGCATCTTTTGTCCTAATAGCTCAACAGGTTGCTAATTGACATGAGACTCAATATTTGTTGGGCACTTACTATTGTTCTGACACTAGATATCTTACTTAATTTATACCAATGAATAGGGGGAAGAATGTACCTTCAATCACTCTCACTAAAAAGAGATATGTACAAAGAAAGATAATGATAATAATCTCTATATTGTTACTGAGAGCCCTCTCAATGTCAGATGTGTTATATCTATCATCTTTAATATTCCAATCAGGCAAATGGGGTCATGAGTGTAGATCAGGCAAGACACCTGGTATTGACCTGAGTTCTGTCTTACTTAGGTCTTCCAATGAATTAGGCATTGAAGCTGGTATTTGAGACAGGTTTGTCAGCTTTCTGCCCTCACACTCTTCTTCCTAAGGTTTTTCTATCCACTCTATCTTTCACCTGCCCCCTTCCTCACCCTTGCAATGAATGGCACAATGCCTAATCTGATAAAGAAGATCATTCTGAGATGATAAAGTGAATCATTTAAAATTTTGTCTGAAAGAAAAAGTCTAGAAGAAAGATTCTGACATTCATAACCCAAGACAAAAGCTACTGATAAGAACTGCACACTAACCACAAATGGTACTTTGGTATAAAATAACTATATCCAAAGGTAGGTGTCCATACAGTCTGGTTTTTCTGAAATACTTCTGGGTTATATGTTTTCCCATCCAGATAGTGGCTCTGTTAGCTCTCAAAAGTGTCCCAGTTGGCCATGCAAAGTTTTCATTTATACAGAAAACGTCAGGATGAACATCAAGTACACAAAAGTCATGGTTGACACTGTGAGTGAATCTGTCATAAACTAATGTTTCCACTCAGTTATCATCATTGTCACCAGCATGTTTCTTTGGTGTCTATTGTAAAGATAAAGTGTCACCATGAATGTTTGGACATTTCTCTATTTTTCTGCAGCTGAGTTTGTCTAGGAGAAAACAGGGTGTTTGGTATTTTTCTTCAGCTGGAAATAATTTGAAGTTGCAAGAAACTCCTCTAAGAATTAATTTAACACTCTAATCACAGGCAAAGGATTTCCACTTTGCAATTAGCTTCCTGGAGTCTATAAAAGAGATGACATTTAAGGAGCTGGAAACTTCTCAGCATTGCAGCATTTCTACATGCAGCCAGCACATTATCTTTGATTCTGAAAGTCAGAGAATACAATAATTAAAAAATGTAGAAAACTGCCAGCCCATATTTTAGTCTTACCTAAAGTAGTAGAACATAATAGTTAGGTTTTTAACTAAGTGGGAGATTAGAGACAGGGGGATGTGTTGCTATTGGGGGTTAAGCACGTGGTTTCTGAAGTCAAATTGCCTGGGCTTTAAATGAGATTCTCCCACTAACCAATCATGTGACCTCAACCAAGTTACTTATCTATGAAGTGGAAATTTTAATAAGACACAGAGGCTTATAATTAAAAATATATGATAGAAGGCATGCAAAGCAATTGGGACAGTTTCTAGCATATAGTAAACACTTGCTCTTATCATTGTTAAAGACAAAAGGAGCCAGAATAATACAAGTCTGGATTCTGAGGATAAAGTTAGAACTCTGGGAAATGTGAGTATAAATATCTCTCTCTCCATCTTCATAGGCAATTAATTGGAAATTCATGTCAATGAAACATCGAAATGCATAATTCATAACCACGGAGGAAACTGGGTAAAGAGTACTGGAGACTTCTCTGGATAATCTGTAACTTACCGTGAACTATAATTATTTCAAAATAAAAAGTTTTTTTTCAAAAATGCACCTTTCAATCCCATTCAATTTTCTCTAACACTTCTGTCTCCAGTCTAGTCTGAGCCACTATCACCTCCATGCCATACCTTCCTTCTAGTTCATTATGAGCAGAGTATTCAAAGTGGCCTTTGGGAGGGTAAATACGATATTGATAGTTTGCTATATAAAGCCCTTCATTTTTGCCCTGTCACTCTTTCCATGTGGTCAGCAAAACCATGAATAAACTGGATCTCAGTGTTCTTCAAACCATAGCATGTGCAACTTGCCACTAATTTAATATACTCAATGTAGACTATACTTCCAACCCCTCAGTCAAGCCAAGCCCTCTTCCACTGAAGGATCTTAAACACTTCATTCTCTTTCTGCTCTCCTCCTGCTTCCATCTTACTCATTATTCCAGTCCTAACTTAAAAGCTACTTTTTCCAGGGACCCTCCCACTTTCACTCAGATTCAGGTAGTTATCTTATTATGTGGTCTCCAAAGTTGCATTTCCTACAAACCTATTTCTTACTTAATAACTTTAGCTTCTGAAACCATGCCACTAACTAAAAAAGTCAAATAAAAAGTCTCCATTAACTTTATTGGGAAAATTATTCTGAGTTTTGTATCAATAGGTAGTATCACAGATCAATCTATCAAATGAGATTCATGTCTACCTTTTAAAAACATATAGTATTTTTAAATGCTGCATTTCTCAAATTGGCATTAGAGAGAGAGACAGGAGAGAGAGAAAGAAAGGGAGAGAGTGAGGGAAACATTGATTTGTTGTTCCACCCATTTATTCACTCATGTGCCCAGACTGGTTTTCAATCTTCACTTGGGGATCCATGTATTGACTGTAGGGGTGGGGGACTGTGTGTTGTTCAAGGAGCAATTATATATGCATATGTATGCATGCATATATGTATATGTACATATATGAATTAAATAATATGAACATGAGGAATAAGCAATATTTTAAAAGTAAGTAGTCTGCATGTGAAATGTAATATAATGAAGATTTCACTGATCAAAGGAGAAAAATAGTTGATAATGGGTAGTAGTTAAAGAAGTGTTCTTTTTCTGTAGCAATGGTCTAACACTATGTGGGAACACATAGCTATCTTTTGCTCAAACTGCACTTTAAAGTTAGAGCGCTGAAAATACATGTAACACAAAATAAAAGCTAAGCACAAAAGTGTTTTGTAGTGCACAGAAATAGCACTAGTGGACCAAAGATGGATTAATCTCAGATGTTACATTTTCATCCCTCTTCTTGGTGTATGCAGAATGTTTGGGGTTTACCTAAACGTGGATCACAATTCGAATTTGGTACATGTTACATCCTGTGACTAGAAATTCTTGTGGAGACCAAATTGACTATAATATCTCAATATAACTTCTTATAGCATAGTACTTATTTATGTGCTTGTGTGTAAGAAATCATTATATTGGAAGAAAGTTGTCATTAATCTAAAAGTGGTATGGAGTTTCAAAATAGCACAACTTTATAACTACATAGGTGATATGCGTATGTGACTACATAAGATAACTTGGCAGCTTTAACAAATCACTAACAATGCATTCATTGCATAGGAAACTTCATAGGTACATACTTACTGTGTAACTATTTATGTTGTTTCCACCACTAGAGAATAAACTTCATGAAGGGAGGTTACTATCATATTCCTAGCACCTGGCACAGTGCAATAAACAAGGTCTTAGGGTGAGTCATGGTACAGAGGAAGAGCCAGGAAGAAACAAGTTTGAATTCAGAGCAAGAAGTAAGTTGGGGAAGGGATGAAGAAATGGACTATCCCACACCATACTATCAAAGGAAATGAAATGAAATATGTGCCAGACATATGTATTGCATGCATTATTCTACGTGTAAACTGTTGTATATGTAGTTGATTGCTTTTGTACCAAGACTCAAAAACAGGGAAGATGTCACCAGATCTAAGTACAATGTCCTTCTTCTTCTCTGTTCTCTTGTACTACTGTAACATTTGATTGTGATGGTTATCATGAGAAGAGCAATGACTCAAGAAATGGCTTGGGTATTTCCCAGGCTAATTTATTATGCAAATAAGCAATATAAGTGGTTTTGCATGCAGTTAGCCCAGAGCATGATGCCACAACTACACACATACTAAAAAATTGGTGAGTTTTTAGTATCTTCTTTCCTGGTTGTAGCATTTAGGGCTTGAAGAGCTCCTTTTGGATATGCTGGTTTAGCCTTTCTAAGTAACAATTCAATTAGATTCAGCAAATACCCTCTGTGTATGCTAAGATAATTTTAACCCATGACAGGCTAGAGCAAAAACACAGCCTGGTGTCTCCTCATATTGACTGAAACAAAATGTGCAAAAAACTTTGAAAATGACCTTCTTAATGAAGACATAGGTTGGACTGGTAGCAAAAATTTTATGCAAGTGCCTTTCAGATTTAAAGCTGTCTTTGATCTAGTTAAATCCCCTCCACCCCACCCTGACCCCCACCTAAAGGAAAAGAAACAAGTTTGACCTATCTTGAGCCAAAGTCACACTGTTCTGCCTGTTAAGAATATGATTAGCTTCTGAAAGTGACTGATGCCCTGGGTTTTCAATCATGTTAGAATTCTGGAATAATGGAATTTCTTATGAGGTCTCCAAAAGGTCTGATAGGCTTTCAACATCAACTTCCTCCTCCTCCCTGGGAACTGAATTTACTTCTGCCAATCAACTTGTGTTTACATGGTGGTACAGGTTTGTGATTCAGTCTGTGTCAGAAGATCTGAAAATTAGTTGTGCCTTCAGTAACTCTCCTGACTTCAAATGTCAATCGATCTCTCTTTGACAAAAGTTCATTAGTTCCTCTAGCATTAAAATTTTAGACAAATACCATTTTAAAATGAGAATTGGTATCAGCTTGGAACATAAGTAACAGTAAGATCACATTATACATCCAGGAACCTATATTTGAATCTAGGATCCACCACTGAAAAGCTGGGTGAAATTTGGTATTGCTCCATGCACTGTAACTTCACTATCTGTAGGATGACGATTATAGCAATATCTACCAGGGCAGAGCTCCTGGCAAACAAGTTTAGAATTAGTGCAGCATGACAATGTTATGCTTCCTACTACTGTTATTGTGGTTCAGTCTTTCAAATGAAAACATAAAACTTCAAAACCAGTGAAGAAGCTGCTTTGGATAAACATGCTGGCCTTATTTGGAGAAGTGGAGATGTTGAAATATAAGTTTCTTTCTTTTATATTTAGAGGCATATTGTTGAAAGAGAATAAGAAACAATGTCATTAGTTTTCAAATTACATGTGCAATCAAATTAAATGCTACCCTTATATTTTAAGCATGCTTTATGGGGTAGTCTTTGTGCCTTTATAAAAAAAAAAAAAAGCTGTAATTTTTGGTTTGCATTTTGGTTGAGTCCACTACCCTGGAAGCATCTCTAACTGCCAGGCCATATTGAATTTTTAAAAAGATATACTTCAATTTGGCTTTCAGAAAGACCTATAAAGCTTCTACTCTACAGATCTTTCCAAAAATTATAATTACAAACTCTGGACAAAATAAAACACAGCCACATTAACTCACATGGGAGCCTAAAAACAGACAGATTCTTGAAAGGAGTCATTACTTGAAAGTGGGGAAGTAGAGTTGGTGAGTTCCCCATCTTGACAGCATCTGGCAGAGGGCGGGGATCCTTCTGTGCCATGTTGCGTAGCTAAACACAAGGTACGTCTTGACTAACAAACCGAAGGACAGGGTGTGAGGCAATCACAGCTACTGAAAGTGGGGGAGTTCCTGAAAAAGAGAATATGAGAAGGGGGACAATAGATCCTATGCACAGATTTTTCCTGGCTGTCTGACTGACCACCGAACCACCCACGCACAGAGCAGGCTCTAAACACCAAGACCAAAGATAAAGTACTGAAATGAGGTTTGAGCTGCCTCTCAAGAGCATTTTCAGTTTGAGTCCAGTCAAGTAAATTTTCTGCTAAACCAATCAACCAATCAATCAACATGTTTTGAAGGAAGATAACAGAATTTAGAGTCTCCATAACACAACATTCATAGAATGCCCATAACAAAAAAGTGACTGATTCTTTAAAAAGAAAATAGCAATCAGTAGTTGAAATGACCAATAGATTGGAAATAGCAGAAAATTATTTTAAAATACCTATTGAAGCTATATTCAATAATGTAAAGAAAATTGCTAATAACAAATAAAAGGTAAATGATGTCAGCAAAGGTTTATAAAGCTTTAAACAGAAACAAATGGATATCTTAGAACTAAAGAATACAATATCTGAGATTAAAGTTCAATATATGGACTTAACAGTTATGCCAACAATGACAGAAGAAAGAGCCAGTAAACTTGAACATAGACCAGTATAAAGTACCCAAGCTGTAATGCAGAAGGATGAAATGCTGGAAAGATGAACAGAGTCTCAGGAATCTGTGAGACAACACAAAAAGATCTAATGTGTATGTAACTGGAATGCCAGAGGAGGAGAGAAAAGAAATGGGTTATGATTTTTTGGAAGAAATAATGTCTACAAACTTCCTAAATGTGGAGGAAAATATGAATTTAAAGACTAAAGAATTTAATGTAATCAATCCAAAGTAAATATAAAGAATACACATCCAAATGTCCAGCTACATCATCATCAAAGTGTGAACAGAAAAGATAAGGCGAACCTTGGAGCAGCCAGAGGAAGCAGCATACCTGCAGAGAAGTGACTGCTGGCTTCTTATCAGAAACACTGAGGTCCAGAAGATAGCAAAGCATTATTTTAAAGTGTTCAAAGAAAAGAAACTGTCAATATCAGTCCAGATTTTTTTAAAATATCCTTCAAAATTTAAGGTAAAAATATGTTTTCAGTTAAAAGAAAACTAGAAGGATTCATTGACAGCAGATATGCACTATAAGATATACTAAAGGAAGTTCCTCTGGAGGAAGGAAAACATCCCAGAGGATAGCTCAGCTCTTGAGGAAAAAGGAAGAACACTGGAAATGATAGATATCTGGGTGAACATAAAATATAATTTTTATCTCATTTTTTAATTTAATGTTTTAATTAGTTTATATTCAATATTATTTGGTATTGGTTTCAGGTATACAGCATATTAGACAATCATTTACGTTTCAGTGTTCCCCCAGGTATTTCCAGTACATACCTGGCATCATACATAATTATTACAATATTATTGACTCTATTTCCTATGCTATATCTGACACCCCTGTGACTATTTTGCAACCGCCAATTTTCACTTCTTAATCCCTTCCCCTTTACACCCAGTGCCCCAGCCCTCCTCCCATCTGACAACCATCAGTCTGTTCTCTGTATCTGTCAGCCTATTTCTATTTTGTTCATTTATTTTGTTCTTTAGATTTTACATATAAGTGAAAACATATGATATTTGTCTACATTAGTCTTTAAAATATCTATCTCAACATTTTAGGTAGTTCTTGAAAGATGACAGATGTCTAATTTCTGGTTGAATGAAAAAGCAGGGGAGCCTGAAGAGGGACTCCCATGGAAGGAAAAACAAAAACACATGACCTTGGACACCTGGATTCTGATGACCAGTTATTCAAACTCAGTTGAAAAAACAATGCAGATTTAAAGGTGTATGTGGGCTATACATCTGGAAATCAGATCTGCATCACAGCTTCCATTGGTACGTGAAGAAACATACTGGAAATGGCAAATAAAACTAAAACCAGGATAAAAGGGACTTATTTTCCCCTGTGTGACTTCACAGCAAGCAAAAAAAAAAATCACTTTAAAGACACTTCTTGAATATGTACTAAATAGATGAACTTTGCCTATCTTAAATAAATCTTGGTGTTGAACATGGCTCTGGCGTGAAACAGAAGGCACATTCACAAAAGGCAATTAAAGGCAGTTGGATGAATGAACTCCTTATAAGATATGGAAAACCAACAAGGGATGGGGAAGTATGCTGCAGCTAGCAACAAGGGGAATGCCCTCATCACCCTTAGATCATTCACCTAAGGGCAAGTGAAGAAAGTGGTTGCCAAGCCTGGTGAGAGCTATAGAGGTATGATATGACTGCCCAACGAAAGACATAACCTTGGATAGAGGAACACTGCCACACCACTGAGCACCAAACCACAGTACCCCACAGTGTAGCAGGAAGGAGACCCAGCAATAGTTACTATAATCTGTCTCTCCTCTTCCTGTATGACATCTACTGCTCTCCTACCTGTTCTTCCCAGTGGCTCAGCTGATCTAGGGGCTAGGGAGCTAGGAGTCCGGACTGGTGCAGCCCTTAGTGCACATAGCCCTGTAGTGTTTCAGCTCATGAAGCAAGATGGAGATGGGGAGAGAGTGGACCTTGGCTACAAATGGAGGATGATAACCAGAACAGAGCAGAGGGAGTCCCCAGTCTTTGGATTTGCAATCTATCTGTTAAACAAGTCTAACTTGTTTAACAATTAAGGAACAGGACAACAGGCCAGGTGTTTATCAACAACCACCGCTGTCATTCTACGTTGAGAGACCTCTCCTTAGCTATTCTTTAAAACTAATATTGAGTCCCTAAATGTGAGCATTTTCTTTCCCGCCCCCGCCCCCACAAAGGTCACTGCCAGGTTATGTGTCCCCGAGTTGCACCGCTGAGCCGTGTGACAGCCTCGGCACAAGGCGCCCCTAAATATGCATTTTCAATGCATAGTCAAGCGGGATTTGACCTTAACATGTACGCTAACTTAGATATATTTTATCACCAAGAAAACAGGCTGGGGAAAATGAAAGTTATTTGCCTAGCTAGTTATTGTGAGAACCAGGATTGGGAACAACTCTTCTGCATCTCACCCAACATTTCTGTGTCTCACCTAGAATTCCAGACACCATAACCTCACACCTATAAATGTGGGCATTTTATTCAGGTTGAAAATAAGTCCCTTGCATCCTGATTTTAGTTTTATTTGCCATTTCTAGTGTGTTTCTTCAGGTGCCAGTGGAAGCTGTGAGGGATATCTGCTTCCCAGACGTAGAGCACCAACATACCTTTAAATCTGAGTTGTTTTTTCAAAATCACTACCACTGTCCTAAGAGCAACAATGCACATAGTCCTTTCTAAGCACCATCACTATTTTTAAAAAGATGTTAAAAAAACATCAGTTCATTGAATTCTTACAAAGGCTATGTGAAGTGAGTAATATTATTCCCATTTTACAGATGAGAATGGAAGCACCAAGGCAAGGAGGAACTTGCCATTTGTTGTGTTATTAAGACAGGGGCACAGCCAGAAGTTGAACCTCTATAATCAAAATCCTGTGCTGTTAGCCATTATATCACCTCGGGGGTAAGTGAACTGAAACCATGCCTGACCTTGATGGCCGGTGACATATTAGCACTGGGCTGATGGAGTGGGAGCCAATTCATAATTTATCTCAGGGAAAAAATGTTCCCTCTATCTCGCCGCTGACAACTGAACCCTTTAGCAGTATCAGGGGGAATTATGTTGGAAGAAAAATGGCATGTCTGTGAATACTACATTGTCTTCAGGTCCACTAAATTGATTTTTATTTTCAGAGATAAAATATTTCCAGGAGTTCTGCCTGGAATGGCAGGATGCCAGGGACAGTTGAACTTTCCCACACACCATTTGGGTTAGTCCAAGTCTTCTCGTTTTAGAGTCTCCTTAGGAAAGCTTGTCGGTATGGACAAAAAACAGAACTGTCAGAACTCAAGTACGGATTTGAAGAATGTGTCATCTTCCACACTTCTGAGGAAAGAGGCTCCAGTGTAGGAGAAATAAAACAGAAGGAGGGTGTTTTGCTTTCATCAAGAAGAAATAAGGACTTAAGTACCCTCTAGAGCCTTCTTGACAGACTGATTTCAAAGTCTTCTCTTCTCTCTGCACCTCTGAAGTAAATATTCATAAAACAAATCAGCATGGCAACAACAGCCCTCACGCACTGAACATTTCTTATGTGCCTAGCACTATCCTCAGCACATTCCATGGATCACCACAATCATTCTTTGCAACAAACTGATGAGGTTAATACCATTATAACCCACTTTTTCCAGGTAAGGAAACTAGTCTTTTAGAAAGGCTTAAGAATAAATCAAGTAGCTAATTGCTAAAGACGAGATTCAAATTCAGGCTTGACATCAAAGTTGTTTTCAACCTTCGTTGCATATTTGAGTCACCTATAGAAAAATTA
>PVIA01017055.1:0-16825 GCA_004024845.1 Tonatia bakeri
GCGTTGGCTGGGAGTCTATGCTCCCTTAGCCTGGGCTTGCTGTGTGCTTATGGAATGGCCCACTACAGTTAACTGCAGGAGAATGAAGTTCTCTTTTTGGAAATGACCATGGCATAAGAGGGTAATTTCATTCCACAGATATATTTGAAATTTCCACTTGCATTTAGTTTGTGAACATCCCTATGGCCCATGGGAGTCAGGAGCTAATAACCAAATTAAAGATTGAGGACATTTTATAGAGTTCAAGGCAGTGGGCCTGGGTATGGGGCAAAGATATAGGTCCATAATTCAATCTAATTCATACATACATCCCTAAATACATACATTCACAAAAGCACAAGAGACCTGTCCAGAAAGTATTCAGCCAGGTGCTATGAAAATAGAAATGTTTACTAAACAAGATACAAGAAACATTGAACATAGGACAATGATTCTCCAGTCCCCTTCAAAGTAGGCACCTTGAGATCTCACACAGTTTTCTCAATTGCAATCAGTTGCCCCATTGTATTTTTCTGAATCTTATCACCTGTTGATATCTCTCCCCTTTCAAAGGTGATTTGAGTTTTGGGAAAAGCTAGGAGACACAGGTCACCAAATCTGGGATGCCCCTAGGGGGCCTGAGTCACCTGGGTGATTTGATGTTTCACCAAAAAACTCTGTACAAGACCTGATGCATGAGCACTGTCATTGTGGTGATGAAGCTGTCAATCACCAGTTTGCAACCTTCTATATCATCCAAATAGTTTACATGGAGAAAAGTGCAAGCTTTATGCAAAATTTGATGCAGATTCATTGCTTTACTGACTCAGTCATTTTGAATGTGATGGCCACACAATACACATGCTCACTCAATGGCATCTAACATCCCTGCTGACCAGGGCAGTGAAGTCATCCTTGTTCATGCATGCACATTTCAGTCCACTCTCTTTGGCTACCAGGTTACATCAATGTTGTACAAACCATTCATGTTATATTAACAATGACTGGACTTTTTCCAGACAGACCTCATGTATTTATGAGCATTAAGTACATATAAATATAAACTATGTTGGAATTTATTAAGTGCCAAGTGCTTAATCATCTTTTTAGAGGTGATCTCCAAAGCATTTCTGCAAATACTGAGCTTACCACTTCTGTGCTAAACAGAATTTCATCTATCTCATTTAAACGTGGGCCTCTGGAAAAGCTTTGCAAAAATAGTAACCATGCCCGTGTAACTGAAATTATTCATCCACACATATAGTTATGTTACTTCGCTTGAACATTTTCACAACTGAACTATAATTTGACTTGTCTTGGTTTAGTCAGATGTAATAGGTAGAAACTGTGTATCAGTCAAGAGCTGGACTGTGGTCTTCGGTTCTGTTTAACCTTTCCCTGCCTGAGTTTGGAAGTGGGAACCTTCAGTGGTATGTAACTCAATGTGTATTTGTTGTTATATTATTTGATTAAACTCCTTTTCAGGGAGCTGTTGTATAATCACTTGTAATCGGGCTTTATAGAGTTACCAATGTGGGGAAGAGTTTTCTATAATAGTATAATCTCCAAAGTTTTTTACATTTTAGACTATGAAATGCTTTGGGGTATTTACACACACACACACACACACACATACACTACATTGACCTCATGAAGGCAACATCAATTAAAAAGGAAAAAAGGATAGGTACAGGTTAACAGTTAGCCAAATAATCCCTGGACCTTTTAAAATGTATCATCAAGTGATCAACCTAGAGGTAACTAACTGGTGCCAAGAAAAATGCCTCAAGAGCTTGCAAAGGAGCCAGATGCTCCTACGGCTAAATTACCTCCTACAGATCAGCCTGCACTTCGTACAACTGGCACACCCACAGCCTATGGCTCACAACACCCAGAGGTATTGTGTGAGCTAATTATTTAAAAATAGTTTGGTTCTTGAGAAAATGTGAATACTCTCTATACTGTATTATAATCCCCTAGGAAAACATTCCTTTGTTTTTGTAGTAAGGCATGAGAAAGAAAATAGTATGCGTGAAAGAGACTTGCTTCACTTTCCTAGGTTATTAGGTGAAAGTGACATGTCTCTTTCTACCACTGCTGAGATTTTTAGATTCATTCAGCCCCCTTCAAAACAATGGTTGATAGAAGTGCAACAAAGTAGCTGAAATACTAAAATTTAATAACTAGAGGTTTGAAATATCAAAATGCTATGCATTATAAAGAAAGCAAAAAAAATTCATGCAAATGTACTTGCTTTTGATTTTACTATTATATAGACATGTCCCGAGACAATTAATTGCAGCACGAAGAAGTGAAGATTTCATTAATTTGTATGCAACTGAGTATGCTGGAATGCTGCAATTTTCTACCTTTTTTTTATCTCATGGAACGCAGAAATGATTAGAATTTCGTGGCACACCAAAAATACACATTTTGCTGACCTGACAAAAAGATAGGTACAATTTTGATTGATTTACAAGAAATAATAATAGTAATTACCTGCCTTTTTTTTGCTCCAAAGTGACTTTAAAAAAATAGTTGCTTATATTTGCATATAAGAATTTCTGGTACCAAGATTTAACCAATTAGATGCAACCTTATCATGCAACATGACCAGTAAGATGCAACCCAACTATCTGGCCTGTATATCTATGGTTCAAGGCAGGGCATTCACACCTGACGGCTACTGTTATGTTATTTTTCACATTGACAATCTAGAGGAAAAGGCATCATTGCCCCTGACTAAATAGTCGGTTATGGCATGTTTTAAAATCTCTTGCAGTGCAGCCATTGAGAATTGCTGCTGTAATGTATTAATAACAATGAAAGAGCATTAATGCTTTTCCTAATAATTTTTGCCCTTTCCCAAATAGCATTTTTCTTATCTTATGGGAAATACTTGACATGCATGACTATATAAGTTTAAGGGGTACAGTTGATAGTTACTTTGATTTGCATATAGCATTATGAGGGGTGTTAAATGCATGTCAATATTTCTCACCAAAGCCAGTGAATTTAAGAGAACATTCTTAGTATTAGGACAAATTTAAACAATCATGCTACTTTTTAAAATATGTAATCTTTATTATATTTTTCCCATTACCATTTAGTCCCTTTATGACCTGCTCTCCCAGCAATCACCAGACTGTTGTTCATGAGTCCTTTTTCCTTTTTGCTTAATCCCTCTACCCCCTACCCCAACCCCCCATTAGCTGTCATCTTTTATCCATGAGTCTGTCTCCGTTTTGCTTGTTAGTTCAGTTTGTTCGTTAGATTCCACATATGAGTGAAATCATACGGTATTTGTCTTTCTCTGACTGGCTTATTTCACTTAGCATAATGTTCTCCAGGTCCATCTATACTGTTGCAAAGGGTAAAATTTTCTTCATTTTTATAGCGAAGTAGAATTCCATTGTGTAAATGTCTCATAGTTATTTTACCCACTCATTTATTGATGGACACTTGGGCTGCTTCCCTATATTGTACAATTGTAGATTATATTGCAATGCACAGAAGAGCTTATGTTCTTCTGAATTGGTGTTTTGGGTTCCTTCATATATATTCCCAGAAGTGGGATCATTGGGTCAAAAGGCAGATCTGTTTTCTATTTTTTGAGATATTTCCATACTTCCTTCCACAGTGGCTGCACCAATCTGCATTCCCACTGACAGTGCAAAAGGGTTCCCTTTTCTCCACATCCTCACCAGCACCTGTTTTTTTTTTATTTATTGCTGACAGCCATTCTCACTCTAATGTGACTACACCATTATTTTTGCAAATGTGCCAAAAATCTTCAAAATATTTGCTCTCGTGTTCATCTAAAGATAGAAACACTTGTAAAACTCTCATCTTTATTTTTCAATCTTATTTTCCTTAGATATTATGAAACACCATGTCAGGCGAGAAAGAAGACTAGAAAGAACCAGAACAAGTTTATGTAAGGTTCATACAAAGGAGAAGAGCTAAGTTGCTATAAACACATTTTTTAAATGTATTCAAAAATATTTTATAGTGTAGGTGGCAAATTTAAGTTGGAGAGAATTTTGAGGAATGGAAGAGTTTTACATGCTAAATAATAGCAACTTGTGTTCGTGATAATAATTGGGTTATACAAAGCACAAAGAATTATGAAAACGATCCAACTTAGTTTTCCTCCCCACTGTAGATAATGAAGGACGGCGCCCACCTAATTTAATGCCAAATATCTCCAAGAACACACTGAACTTAAATGTAAAAGAAAAGGTGAGCTCCTTACATGGTGTTGTCAGCATATCTGTATCTTGTTTAGCAAGTATTTCTTATTAAAGTTTAAAATCAGTATGACATACAAAAATCAGAATTCTTCAAAAAGAGCAGGACAGATGGTCATTTCTTTGCTGCATTCATGTGGGTAGCAATGATTTCTGCAATGTCAGCCTGTATGCAAGAACATATATGCACCCATATGTGTGTATACAGTACATACATATAAGACCGGAATGTTTCTGTACACTGTACAATTTGTTATATTCTGAAGTTCAATTGCTATTTTATATAACTCTTGTGCAAAGTTATGTGTGCTTCTTTGGAATTTATGTTTTACATGTAATTCACATGCAATATCTAACCTAAAATTAGGAATATTATAACAAGTACACTGAGGTCTGTATATATTGGATCTACCAGAGAAAGACTTGCCCCTGGGAAACCCTGATTGTGATTTTAAAATATTATTATTATTATTATTGTTATTATTATTACTAAAACAATGAATAGTACATCCTGAAGAGACTTTTAAAGTACAGGCTGGTTTTCTTTAGCCAGATGGAAGCCTTTTCCCCTGGGACCTTGTTTGCCAGGAAGAATACTGGGTGGGAAATACCAGCAGCTGGCATGCTAATGAGTCCACTTCAGTGCAAATGAGTTGATTATTATTCCATTCCTGCAGTCTTATAATTCTCAGTTGCATGTCATTTATACATAAATAAAAATAGGTACTATGTTGCAGTGAAATTCTCGCAATCTACAAGAACAACATTTACAAACATAAGGAACAAACTGGGAAACGTATGCAAATGAAGCTGGAGGTAATGGAAAGTTCCAGAGTTTAAATGTTCCATAAAACAGGCATCCTTATGGAGAAAATAAAAACAACAGAAAAATGTTTGCATGAATATGTACTTTTCATAACTGGGGTCCAGCCTTGTTTTATTATTATATCAATCAAAAGTAGGAAGATAACATTGTTTTTTACCTTAAGTGGTTTCTCAGGAATTATTGTTTTATATGAAAGAGAATTTTATGTTAGCATATCATGGACCTGAACTGGAAATAAATAGAAATATCTTGAAGTAGATGATACTAGTGTTTGACAATGCCCAGCTCCTTTGGGACAGGCGAGTGCAAAACTCACTCACTCACTCATACCTGGTGGACACTTCGGAAATTGAAAACACTAAACAAAAGTTAAATCTAAAATGATTTTGATATAAAAAACATAACATGAATTTTATAATGTTGAAACATAATGAAATGTATTGAAATATAATGAAAGTAAAATAGAAGCCCAGTTGCAAAGGTTGCAGGTTCAATACCCAGTCAGGGCACAGACAAGAGTCAACCAATGAATGCATAAATAAGTGGAATGAAAAATCAATGTTTCTCTTGCTGTATCTTTTCCTATATTTCTAAAATCAATAAATTCAAAAAATTAAAAATAGATAAAACATAAAATGAATATTTTAGACCTACACAGCATTTAAATTCTAATTATGGGTAATGTCAAACATAAATAACATGTAAAATAGTTAAAACAGTTTAATGTGAATCAATTGATAGTAAATCAAAATATGAGTAAATAATTTAAGACATATAGCCAATGAATTAATAATACCTTTTGCTAATTAAAACAATACTTTAAAATAGAAAAGTTAGTTTAATTGTAGGACTATTCATTGATAAAATAATTCAGAGTTTTTCAAAAAGCTTTTGAATGTTGTCCACAAAATTGCTGCCTTGGGTACTCAGCAGCATAATCATTGAAAACCCAAAGAAGGAAGGGACCTTCCAGAGCCTCCAGTCCATTTCCACTGGGAAAGAATCAGCTGACTCCTGCGTTAGATTAGAGTTTGTGTTCCCCTCACTGTTCTCGAGTAAGAAGGCATCATCAACTGTAAGCTGTCTTTGACTTACTTTGCAAAAAGTCCCCTTGCACACAGAATTCTGATTATATAAAAGCTGAAATTGATTGTTACCATTATCCCAGATGACTTGAAAGGCTAAATTGAACCATGTTTACCTCTCAAAGTATGTCATTTTCGAATTGTTAGTGTTTTTAATACACTCAAAAATCCTACTGAGAACGAAGATAATACGCAGCTTCTGGGCTAAAAGGGAAGTACAAAATGGTCCTGACCTTCACTGTCCTTATCGGATGGGGCTTTTTCCTATTTTTAAATTTCTGGTGAACAGAATCTGTCTTGTAACGCACGGCCCTTCTGATCAAGCCGTACAGTCCGTGTAGGGTAATTGGTGGACTGAAACCTCAGCTGCATGCCCACTAGAGAGTCAATCCTATGGAGAAATACAATTGGATTTTTGAGAGTCATCATCACAATCAAAAGAGAAGTTTTGGGTACGTGCAAAATACATTTCTCATTTTTTTCTTTAATGACACATGATTTCTCAGGATATGTGAGGCACACTCACAGCAAACTTCTTGGTAGGCCCGTTCTGATGAGCTTTGAAACAGAAAGTATCATGCTGAGGTAACAAAGGGGAGACTTCCTAGAAAGTCAGAGAGCCACTTATTCAGAAACACTGTATCAGGTCGCCTTGCTCATGACTCTCCACCCCGCCCCGGGTGCGTACATTACCAATTCGCGGTTCATCCTCCATCTCCTCCAATCTGTGCTGAATAAAACGTTGGCTTTCACAGCCGTGGAAACTGAAACACCATTTTCAGGACTCTGTCATGCATAGTGGAGTAGCCAGACGAGCAGAAGTAGACACGCCTTCTCCTCACTGCTGTCTCCACTCCCCTGTAACTACCTGGCCCTCGTTTCATCTCGTCTGTGAACTTCACCTGCCTTTCCCACGTTTAACTTGGGGAAGAAAACATGCCTTACACATTACAGGCTCAAAACCGTTTGGAATGTTGTAGCTGGTACATTCTAAAATATTATCTGAAATATAAAATGTAGCTCATAAAAGCCTTTGCTATTAAAAATGTTCATGCTTTAATGTTCTATACTATTGATAAAATTTACTCAAAATGTTTTAGTCCCATTTCTGGCTAAAATTGCAAACACACTTTATAATGTATTGTTTGTGTATGTTGAAAGGAAGGTTAGACTAACGATGGATTAACGCTGATTCTTAGCTCTTGCAATACTCTTGTCTTTGGTTCATATGTGGCCCACTTTTACTTACTGAATATTTGCTTCTTCAACATATTGCTTTCTGTAGACATTCCTAAAGCAGGATATTTACTAGCCCACAGGTAATCAAATGCACCCCACCTGCTCTCTCTGCCTCCCTACAACTGAGTTAGGCATTCTCCTGAGTCTCATGATAGCCATTTCCTTACCTACCATTTTGGTTATAGGTATCTACTTCACCTATACCTACTGCTAAAGACTAAGTTTGTGTTCTAGTTGTTGTTGACATTTACTGAAGTGTAGTCTGCCCTATACAATCCTTTCAGGCTTTCTAAGTCAATTTTGTTTTGCTAAGACCCATCTGTGCTGTGACTATGTAGTGACTGCTATATAATATTCCACTGTGTTCATGTAGCGTTAATTGTCTTTGCTATTTATGGATACTTGGATTGTTTTCAGTTTTGCTATTACATAGAAGGCTGCTGTGAGCACTGCTTTGTGATAAATTGGCAAGCTTGTATTACTCAAATGTAATATCTTGCTTGTACATTAAATTTTTTTCCCTTCAAACTCACATTAACTTTTAAACTTTTAACTAAGAAAAAGTAGTGACATTTCTTTTGCTTCTGTGAAGTTATATGGAGAAGTTTTATTTAGAGAAAATACATTCTATATTGAGTTACAATATTACCTATTTTCAAAACTGACCTTTAAGTCCAGGCTTGTTGGGTACTAGAAACCAAATCTAACTGAATTTGCTAAAATAAAGAGTGAATTAGCCATGAGTCTATTACAAGGCTATTGGCACATCTCATGGGAGATATGGACAGATGGACGTTCCATGAGGATCAGAAAACAGGGACCAAACTCTGTCGTTTTGTATTTTTTGGTTGCTCCATGCAATTCTTTATCCGTCTTTATAGTTTATATTTTTTATTGCTTGTTTCACACCTTAAAAAATGCTTTTATTGCTGGCTGCGGTCTGAAGTTCACAGAAAGAAGAAAAAATGGCTATCATAAATAGCTCCTGTAATATATGTCCTCAGAGCACTTTGCCGGAATGTTTTTCAGGCCGGCTTCTTAGCCTTATCCAGAGAAGGCCAACGACTGGGCCGGCCTGCGTCAGCCACCGGCTCCAGAACCAATCAACCACGTACAAAAGTTTGGCTGCCCCTAAATTGTCAGAGGCTTCAAACGTAACCCTGAGAGTGGACTTGGCAATTTCATGCAGAAAGGTGACAGGAAGTGTCCTGAAAAAAAGTGGGGATGTGCTGAACACACAGACTAATAAACAGCAGCAGCGCCTCCTAACGCCTGTGCGTGAGCGTTGTCTGGCTTCCTTCATTAGCTATTTCGTCCTGTCCCTGAGCATCTGTATCGATATCTTTGTTTATGTCTATATTTATATCTCTGATTGACCAATTTGCTCAGATTTGACCAGTTTCCGCTGGTGGTCGTGGGGATGGAGACCCTGACATCATCAAATCTCAGAAACCTTGAGCAATTCTCCAATAAAATGTAAACTAGGCAAATATATATTCTAATTTTGGAAACTTCTGCATGATATTTAGATAGTAGTAGAGCTTCTAACAACAATTCATAAGACATTTTTTTAGAATTAAATTTTAATGTTGATTTTAACATTTTCATACTGTTACATAAAGTAAATTAATATTTATGAAGTATGTAAGGTCTCTCATTCTGTAAGCATTAATGAGTTAAACTTATTATATATGGAATTATTATTGTAGGAAAAGTTCTGAGATTTCCTTACCAGGGTTGAATAATAAATTTCTGTTTATGCAATTTTAGTTAGTAAGAGTTTTTCACATACATATGTCATTCTAAAATCAATTTTAGCCTGATAAATATTCTCTGCTGTTCCTTATTATCTGTGGCCTTTGGATAAAAAATGCAAGTTAATTGTCTACAAGCATTAAAATACATGTCTTCTTTTCAAAGCCTTTTCAAGGTCCCGTCTGTGACTCCATTGATAGAGAAATATTTCTGTTTCAAAGGCATATCATTAGGATTTGTTGTGCATGCTCAACACAGTGTTGATGGTGGTACAATGCCCAATTGTGTAAACGACAAGCTACTAGAAATGGCACTGAGCACCTCTCTGCAAGGCGACGTGAATTTTCAGTAGCTGTCTTTTGACTGTGAGCCTCTGCTGCCTTTATTCATTGGGACTTTAACAGAGAAAAATGGATGAGGCAGAAAGGAGCAAAACATGTCTTTATTGAATGGTATAGAAACAGCAGAACAGTGACATTTCTCAGTTTCAAGTTTGAAGTAGCCAAGTAATCTGGAGTTACATATGCTAGAATACCCTAGCATACTGACTGCCCACTGTGTTCTCCTAGACTTGGAGAGTGTCTGGGGGGAGTCTCTGGGCTCCCCAGTGGTGGGCACCAGGGGAAGGGAGGAGGTGAGCATAGAAAGTGCCAGGCTGTTCTCTCTCCAGTTAGAAATGCCCTCTGTTTTCCTGCCTAATTGACTGCAATTCAATTTAGGGTTTTTTTTTGTTTTTTTTTTAGCAATGTGTTGTTGCTAAAAATAATTGTGAAAAACAATCTACTAGAACATTTTTCTTTTACCTTTTAGGTTGAAAAAATATATTGCACAATATCATTGGCAGTAATCAGACTAGAAATCACCAAGGGAAAAGCAAATTTTAAAGTAAATCTGGTTGCTTTGAACATTATTATGCATAAATTACTGAAAGGAAGGTGTAGAATCACCCCCAAATTATTGCCTTTACCTTATATTTACTTATAACTCTTATAAAGGATCAAAAAACTATGGTACATTTGCACAATGGAATACTACGCAGCCAAAAGAAAGAAGGAGCTTGTATCTTTGCAACAGCAGGGATGGAACTGGAGAGCATTGTGCTAAGTGAAATAAGCCAGGTGGTGAGGGGCAAATACCATGTGATTTCACCTTTAAGTGGAACCTAATCAACAAAACAGACAAGCAAGCAAAACATAACCAGAGACATTGGAATTAAGAACAGTTTGGCAGTAACCAGAGGGGAGGTGGGAGGGGGTAATAGGACGGAAGTGGGGGGGTTTCAGGAACAACTCTAAAGGACACATGGACAAAACCAAAGGGGGGGGAAGCAGAGGAGAGAGGTGAAGGTGGCTAGGGTACAGGGGAGTTGGGGGGTAAATGCAGACAACTGCAATTGAACAATAAAATAATTTTAAAAAAATAGCCCAGGCTGGTGTAGTTCAGTGGGTTGAGCGTGGGCATGGAAACCAAAGGGTCGCCCATTCGATTCCCAGTCAGGGCACGTGCCTGGGTTGCAGGCCAGGCCCCCAGGAGGGGGCATGTGAGAGGCAGCCGCACACTGATGTTTCTCTCCCTCTCTTTCTCCTTCCCTTCCTCTTTCTTTAAAAGTCAATAAATAAAATCTTAAAAAATATATTTAAAAAGAATAAAAAATAATAGTTAAGACAGATGTTAAATAAGACAAAAGAAAAAGGAATATTGGAACAAATCTCATTTAAGAAAAAACTGAGGTGTTAATAGACAAGGAAACATATTTGAGGGGGTATTCAGGGAGACCAAAAACTGGTTTCCCGAGTCTCCAGTCTGTGCTCTTCAAACACAGGTGATCGCAAAACAAAAGTGACAGAAAAGCTGTGACTTGGAGTTTCTTCAGGGAGAACACCACATCTAACGGAAATACAAGTCCCCCCCGTATTGATTCATATATTTTCTAAGACTCCAACTGGTGCCCGAATCTACAGATAGTATTTAAGTTGTATATAGTGTTTCTTCCTCTACATACACACCAAAGACAAAGTTTAACTTATAAATCAGGCACAGTAAGAGAACAACAAAAACAACTGACAGCACGTGAGATCACTTACAGCGAGGCAGGGTAATGAACGCTCTGTGTGTGTGGCATCATGGAGTAAAGCAGGGGTGACCTGAACAGGGCAGTCAGCCGGATGAGGGAAATGGTGCAGTGAGACAGAGGGCAGAGCAGAGTGGAGATCCTAGACAGCTGGATAACGCAGTCCCCGGCAGGACAGAGTGAGACAGTGGGAGATTTTACAGCACATCTCGGAAAGGTGTAAAACTTAACACCTGTGAATAGTTTACTTCTCAAATTTTCCATGTAGTGTTCTTGGACTGTGGTTGACCACGGGTAACTGAAATTACAGAAAACAAGGCCTCAGGTAAGTGTGAATACTGTATGTAATTTTAAATGAACAAAAACATCTAGCATCTTGGAAAACTAAAAGACTATCTTTTTCCCCCCTCTTAAGAGAGTTAAATTGGACTATCAATTATTCTTCATCTTTTTTTTCCTGTTTGATCCTTTTGAGCTACTCATTTTGGAAATAAAAACAAATATTCTGAAATGATGAATATTTTAAAGTTTATTTTAAACAAGAGGAGCGGGCCCCTCTCTGAATAACACACACAGACACACACACACACACACACACACACACACACACACGATGCTGCCAGAACACCAAATAAAGATTATCTAAGCACATAGATTGATGGGACTACATTATTGGTCACAGTAGTGACCAATACATTCCTACCATTTTAATAAATATGAAGTTATTTATTCCACATGCAGCTGCTTTGTCCTGGATTAAAGCCATCCTCACAGTTGGGAGAATGTTGTTCGTTTTGAAAAGACTCTGACATTTCCTCCTCCCTTTTAGTCTTTTCACTGAAGTCAAGACTTGTGAAGCTTAAAAGATTGTTCTTTCAACTCCGAGGGAAGAATGAAACTTTTGTGAAAAGCAGGAAATTCGAAGATAGAATCTCCTTGCTTCTTAAGTGGTGGTAAAAGAAAATCACTAACTATTTAACAGAAAATGTAGAGCTATAAAAATCCCATTGTCCTATTCAGTTTCTCCCCATTGAGGAAGGAAAAGGGACAACTGAGGGCAAAGTGACAAAAGCAGTTTGGATATGTTAAGACTGGTTTTGGTCACACACACACAGTAGGTGTGTGTAGGTGACGAATGTGCTAGTTAAGTCGACTGTGGTAGGCATTCATATATATAATCATCTTCAAAAAGTCGTATAGTGCAACCGAAATACGTACAATTTTTATTTGTCAATCATATTCCGACAAAGTATGAAGAAAAAGGTAATCCTGACTAAAGAAAATCAAAGCTAGTTCAAAATGCCCAAAACTAAATAACAAAGGTGAAAACTTAACACAAATGATTGTAGAAAAGAAAATTTAGCAACATACATTTGAAGCTTTTCTTCAACCTTTCCATTAAAACTCTCTTGTCAACAAGCAAAATAGCCTGTCACAGTGATTTGTTAAAAAGGATCATTTTCTTGGTAAATTTATAGATCAGTTTCTCTTAGCAAAAATGTAGAGCTCAGGTAAACTGTTATGTCCTTTGAAATCTTTGTAGCATAAAAGCTTGCATTTGCACTTCCAACAGTATGGAGGCCCTGATGCAAATCAACCCTGCGTA
Source organism: Tonatia bakeri (assembly GCA_004024845.1). Lineage (NCBI taxonomy): Eukaryota > Metazoa > Chordata > Mammalia > Chiroptera > Phyllostomidae > Tonatia > Tonatia bakeri. The sequence continues at coordinate 12,812 of PVIA01017055.1, forward strand.
CAATAGCTCCTCTCTACCAGCAAAAGTATTCTACATGTGTTCATCTCTAGGCCTCGGTCCTTCCTTTCGTTTGAAATGAATTACATTCTAAGGAAAGATGAATTGTTTCTTTTGACAGGGATGATTTACTGTGTCATGCTTGTGTTTCAGAGAGGAGAATGGTTCAAGAAAGGTCATTGGGTGTGCTGGTGTCACCTCATGTTACATTTTAATTAACGCTTTCTACAAGAAATAATGTTAACTTGTTTTTTTTAAAAGTGTAATTTGACTGATTTGGAGAACTGAACTGACATCATCGTAAACTCTCTGGTGCTCGCTCTTTTTTATTTCCCATATTTTGGTTTTATAATAGTGTGAATTCAATTTGTAAGGTGCTGCAATAGAACAAAGGTAATTATGAAGGATGTGTCAGCCTCCATTAAAATATTACTACTTTACTGAGCCTCTTGAAAAATATTTCTTGCCATAATTGTGGTGAAAAGAATCATATTTTTATAAATCTCTTTTTGGAGGTAAAACATATCTAAAGTGCATATTGTTACACAATAATATGCAAATAATAAATGAAAACATACAAAATAATTTTCTACCTTGGCTCATAAGCAATCAGAGGAGGTAGGTATAGCTATATATTAGTTTCACTGGAAAGAGAAGACAGAAGTGAAAAAATATATATGCATACTTGTGCATGTTGGAACATAAATTTCACATATGTTATTCTGCAATACCTCATTTTCAAATGCTTTAACCTATGTAGAAATACACACAGGAAGTTTCTTCTCTAAAGTTATTCCCTATTTTCAATCTCCATTGGCTATAATATGTTTTTTAATTTTGTCATATGCTATATATTTAAGGCTGTGAAAACAAAATGTTGGGTATTTCCTTATGATGCAATCACTGTATTCCTCTCTATTCTGTTATTTATGGTCTTGTTTTCTAGTTTGATTAGCACAACTCTTGCCAATCAGTTCCCATGGTTCTCTGAAGTGCCTTCTGAAGGGGTTAATCTGTTTTTCTTTCCCACTTGGCTGGTGCTGGGTTTCGTGATTCCAGGCAGGTGCCTCATCTATGCCAATCACTGGGGTTTCCCCCCAGACCGCTCCAAAGCCCAGACTTTGGTATTGGGGGCGGTTAGGAAACCTACGTCCCAAGATTCAAGCCACACTCTCCCAAGCAGCTTTAACAGAAATACAAGGATTTTTAAAAAATCTCAATGTACTCTGTTCCTAGTTATCTATTGCTATGTCACAAATCATTTCAAGATTCAGTGTCTTAAAACTGAAACAACCAAAAACTTACTCTCCCCTCGCATCTGTAATTTGGGCAGGAGTTGATGGGAATGGCTCATCTGGGCTTCACAATGCCTCAGATGGGGCAGCTCAGGGGGACCGGAAGGCCCAGCACCAGAAAAGCCTACTCACACCTTTGGAAACGGGATGTTGACTGGGAGTTCTCCACATAGGCTGCTTAATGGGATTTCACAGCGTGGCCCCTGCAACTGCTAGAGCATGGTGGCCAGATCTAAGATGCAAGAGACTGGAGGTGAAACTGTACTAGCAGGATTCTCTGGAGAAACGGGGACAATGCACTGGGTATATATTGAAAGAGATTTATTATAAAGACTTGGCTCATGCAATTATGGGAAATCTCGTGATTTGCCATCTGCAAGCTGGAGACCCAGGAAGGCTGGTGGTATAATTCAGTCAGAGTTCATAGACCTGAGAACCCATGGACTGAGGGCAGGGGAAGAAGGATGTTTTAGCTCACTCAATCAGGTGGGACTGGCTGAGCTCTTCCTCTTGGCCTTTATGTTCAGGCTCCCCTGTGGACTGGAGGAGGCCACCCCCACTGGGGAGGGAAAATGCTTTACTGAGTCCACTGACTCAAATGCTAATTTTGCTCAGAAACACTCTCATAGACACACCCAGCAGTAACGTGTAGCCAAATATCTGGGTACTCCATGATCTAGTCAAATGAACACATAGAAGTTACCATCACAGGAAGCTACCTGTTTCTTAAGGCCAGGACTCAGAAAATAGCAAACTCTGCCATATTATGTTGGTCAAGTAGTCCCAGGACCCCATCCAGATATGCCAGAGATTTCCCTTCTCAGGAAGGCACAGCATCGGAAGCCTCCTTTCATCTCCCACAGTCCTCTGCTCAAGAGGGGATAAGAGAAGTGTTTTCATCCATTATTGATTCTTTCTGGTATTCTTGTAATATCAACTGACCAATCACGAATTATTGTCCTGTTTACATTTTTCTTTATAACTGGTAAAGCTGGGACATAAATGATGAACTTAAGGTTATCTAGCTCTTCCAATGAACCCATGGATCAAAAACAATTAACATGCTGGATTATATTCCAGAATATTTAACAAGTAAATCAAAAATACCCATTTGCTTAATTCAGTTTAAAAAATATCATATATTGAAACCCTATCATAGATTCTATGGCACACTCAAGCAAAACCTCATTTGACCTCGAAGCTAACACCTCAGGGGCAGTACCTGCTCTGGGGTATTTATTGCCCATTTGTGTTTTGAGTTGGAACACCTGCTACAATGTTTTTTATACTTTTCATGAGCATCTTGGAGCTTCTCAAGTCACACAGAGAAGAAGTTCTCTCCCAATTTTACGTGAAGATTTCATTCATAAAACTGCTTCAACAAATCAATGACTCTTCAATTCTTACCTCCGGTCCTTGACTCCCCATCTTACCTACAGACCTGCCTACTTAACATTTCCACGTAGAAGCCTTCAACACACCTCAAATATTTCCAAGATAATTTATACTGTTTGCCCCTGAATCTGGTCTCCCTCTTTCCCATAGTGTTGCATAAACCAAAATTAGGGCCCATTTTTGACAAGCCTATCTCCCTCAGTTCCTGCCCTGTATTTATTTATTTCTCCCACACTGGAACCCCCACCCAGTAAGTCCCACGGGGGCAAGGTTATGCTACTTTTTGTCCGTCATTTCCCCGCCTGTGCCTGGCACCATGTCCGCCATGTCGGTGCTCAGTACTTTTCGCTGAATAAAATAATTGTCCCTGATTTTCTCTGTATTTTGGAAACAATTTTTTGATGAATTCATAGGAGCAAAAGAGTTCTGAAGAGAATATAAAAGGAAACAGGTAAGAATATATCTTCTCAAGTTGTAACATTTATAGAGATGAATCAGAGTGCAGTAGGCATCGTTAAGGACAAAAATATATATTTGTGGAAAGAATTACATCTTATAGATATCGGGGGCTGTTTTAAGATTCTTTAGGGATTACACAGGCTTTTTCCCCAAAGGAAGCACTAAATTTAGGACACCTCTGAATTCACATCACAAAAGTAGTAAGGAGATTTTATAGTTCAGTCACCAGCAGAGAGAAATGGCAAAATAGCACAAAAGACTGTTTCGCCCACAGTGTAAATCATGGAGCAAGAATAAGATTTTCTGTTTTCTATATGATCAGTGTAGCTGAAAGGATTTCCTCTGAGACAGTAACACAGAAGTAGACAGGCCATTCGGATGCCGTTAAATACTGATGGGCCAGGTACTGTTATTGCTCCCTTTCCTATTTATCAAGGTTCAAGTAACCTCATAATGTTTTTATCACTTTCTGTCAGGAAATCATTTCTCTAGTCTCCAGGTAAAATTTCTTTACCCCTAACTTTCTTTAAAAAGTGGGTTTGGACAATTCCTTTTCACTTGTCCTCGGCTCCAAAGAGTTCTAATGATACCCCTAAGCTGAGAAATAATTTTGTTTACTTTTCTGTTTTCTCCAGTAAATTGTCAGGGTTTTGAGACTGAATATTATTATATACACCCTTCTATCTCCAGTGCTTAACACAGTTCCTGACACACTGTGGAAGACTGATCTATGTCCACTAACAAAAAATAAATAACTGGAACATAATCAACAAAAGAAAAAAGCAAACAAAATATAACCAGAGACATTGAAATTAAGAACAATCTAACAATAGCCAGAGGGGAAGGGGGAGGGGACTGTGGGGAGAAG
>PVIA01017056.1:0-16824 GCA_004024845.1 Tonatia bakeri
TTCCCCCCCCCCCGCCCCAGTTTTTGTCCATGTGTCCTTCATATTTGTTCCTGTAAACCCTTCCCATTCTCCCCTGAAATTCCCTCTTCTCTCCCCTCTGGTCACCATCAACCTGTCCTCCATTTCAGTGTCTGACTATATTTTGCTTGTTTCTTTGTTTTGTTGTTTAATTTCCTGTTAAAGGTGAGATCATATGGTACTTGTCTTTCCCCACCTGGCTTATTTCGCTTAGCATAATGCTTTCCAGTTGCACCCATGTGGTTGCAAAGGGTAGGAGCTCCTTCTTTCTTTCTGCTGCATAGAATTCCATTCTGTAAATGTACCATAGTTTTTTGATCCACTCATTTACTGATGGACATCTAGGTTGCTTCCAGCACTTAGCTGTTGTAAATTGTGCTGCTGTGAACATTGGGTTGCATAGGTTCTTTTGGATTGGTGTTTCAGGGTGCTTAGGATATAGCCCCGGCAGTGGAATTGCTGGGTCAAAAGGCAAATCCATTTTTAGTTTTCTGAGGAAGTTCCATACTGTTTTTCACAGTGGCTGCAACAGTCTGCAGTCCCACCAACAATGCACTAGGGTCCCCTTTTCTCCACAACCTCTCCAACACTTGTTGTTTGTTGCTTTGTTTATGATGGCCATTCTGACTGGTGTGAAGTGGTATCTCATTGTGGTTTTAATTTGCATCTCTCTGATTGCTAGAAATATTGAACATCTTTTCATGTGTCTTTGGATCCTCTGTATGTCCTCTTTGGAGAAGTGTGTGTTCAAGTCCTTTGCCCATTTCTTAATTGGGTTGCTTGTCTTCTTAGAGTGGAGTTTTGTAAGTTCTTTATATATTTTAGAGATTAAACCCTTGTCTGAGGTATCATTGGCAAATATGTTTTCCCATACAGTTGGTTCTCTTTTTATTTTGATACTGTTTTCTTTAGCTGTGCAGAAGCTTTTTATTTTGATGAGGTCCCATTTGTTTATTCTTTCCTTTATATCTCCTGCTCTAGGGTACATGTCAGTAAAAATATTTCTGCGTGAAATATCTGAGATTTTCCTATCTATGTTCTCCTGTAGGACTTTAGTGGTGTCACGGTTTATATTTAAGTCTTTTATCCATCTTGAATTTATTTTTGTATAAGGTGTAAGTTGGTGCTTGAGTTTCTTTTTTTTGCATGTAGCTGTCCGTTTCTCCCAACACCATTTGTTGAAGAGGCAATTTTTACTCCATTTTATGTTGCTGCCCCCTTGTCAAATATTAATTGACCATAGAGACTTGGGTTTATTTCTGGGCTCTCTGTTCTGTTCCATTGGTCCATGTGCCTGTTTTTATGCCAGTACCAGGCTATTTTCATTAGAGTGGCTTTGTAATATAGTTTAGTATCAGGTATTGTGATCCCTCATACTTTACTCTTCTTTTTCAAAATTGCAGCAGCTATTCAGGGTCGTTTATGGTTCCATGTAAATTTTTGAAATGTTTTTTCTATGTCTGTGAAATAAGCCATTGGTACTTTAATAGGTATTGCATTGAATGTGTAAATTGCTTTGGGTGGCATGGACATTTTGATGATGTTAATTCTTCCAATCCATGAACACGGTATATGTTTCCATTTGTTTGTGTCTTCCTTGGTTTCTTTCCTCAGTGTTATGTAGTTTTCTGAATAGAGGTCTTTTACATTACCTCTTTGGTTAGGTTTATTCCTAGGTATTTTATTTTTCTTTTTGCTATTTCAAATGGGATTTTTTTTTCTTGATTTCTGCTTCTGCTGTTTCATTGGTGATGTACAGAAATGCCTTTGATTTCTGGATATTGACTTTGTATTGATTTCTGGATATTGACTTTGTATCCCGCTGTTTTGCCAAATTTATTTATTAGGTCAAACAGTTTTTTGACCGAGTCTATAGGATTTTATGTGTACACTATCATGTCATCTGCAAACAGTGACAGTTTTGTTTCCTCCTTTCTGATTTGGATGCCTTTTATTTTTTTTACTTGTTTGATTGCTGTGGCTAAAACTTCCAGTACTATATTGAATGCAAGTGGTAAAAGTGGACAGCCTTGTCTTGTGCCTGATCTGAGTGGAAAAGATTTTAATTTTTGTCCATTGAGTATGATGTTGGCTGTAGGTCTCTCCTGTATGGCCTTAATTATGCTGAGGAATGCTCACTTTATTCCCACTGTGCTGAGTGTTTTTATCATAAATGGGTGCTGTACCTTATCAAATGCTGTTTCTGCAACTGTTGATATGATCATGTGATTGTTTTTAAAGATTTTATTTATTTATTTATTTTTTTAGAGAGGGAAGGGAGGGGGAGAGAGAGAGAGAGAGAAACATCAGTGTGCGGTTGCTGGGAGACATGGCCTGCAACCCAGGCATGTGCCCTGACTGGGAATCGAACCTGCGATGCCTGGTTCGCAGCCCACGCTCAATCCACTGAGCCACACCAGCCAGGGCTGATCATGTGATTTTTGTCTTTGCTTTTTTGTGTGTGATGTATTACATTTACTGATTTGCAAATATTGTATTATCCTTGCATCCCTGGAATGAATCCCACTTGGTCATGGTGTATGATCTTTTTAATGTATTTTTGGATGCGGTTTGCCAGTATTTTGTTGAGGATTTTAGCATCTATGTTCATCAGCGATATTGGCTTGAAGTTTTCTTTCTTTGTTGTGTCTTTATTTGGTTTTGGGATTAGGATGATTCTGGCTTCATAAAAAGAGTTTGGGAGTCTCCCATCTTTTTGGATTTTTTGGAATAGTCTGTGAAGGACAGGGGTTAGCTCTTCCTTAAATTCTTTGTAGAATTCTCCTGTGAAACCATCTGGTCCAAGGCTTTTGTGTGTCGGGAGTATTTTCTTCAATTTCTTCTGCTGTTATTGGTCTGTTCAGGCTTTCTGCTTCTTTTTCATTGAGTTTTGGAAGATTATATTTTTCTAGAACTTTGTCCATTTCACCTAGGTTTTCAAATTTCTTGGCATACAGTTCTTCACAGTAATTTCTTTCAATCCTTTGTATTTCTGTGGTATCAGTTGTAATCTCTCCTCTTTTCTTTCTGATTGCATTTATTTGGGTTTTCTCTCTTTTTTTCTTGATGAGTCTGCTTAAAGGCTTGTCACTTTTGTTTATTTTTTCAATGAACCAGCTCCTGGATTCATTGATCCTTGAAATTGTGCTTTTAGTCTCTATGTCATTTAATTCTTCTCTGATCTTGGTTATTTCCTTCCTTCTACTTGCTCTGGGCTGTCTTTGTTGTTGTTCCTCAAATTCTTGTAGATGTAGGGTTAGGTCGTTTGTTTTAAATGTTTCTGTCTTTTATAGGTATGCCTGTATACCTATGAACTTCCCTCTTAGGACTGCCTTCACTGTGTCCCATAAGTTTTTGGTTGTTGTGAGTTCATTTTCATTTGTTTCAGGAAACCTTTTGATTTCTTCCCTAATTTCATTCTTGACCCATTTATTGTTTAATAGCATGCTATTTAATCTCCATGATTTTTTCCCTTGGGGTTGGTTTCTAGCTTCAGTCCCTTGTGATCTGAGAAAATGCTTGGTACGATTTCAGTTTTGTTGAAATTGTTGAGGCTTGTTTTGTGTCCTATCATGTGGTCTATCTTTGAAAATATTCTACATACATTTGAATAGAATGTGTATTTAGCTTCTTTGGGATGGAGGGCTCTGTATACAGCCATTAGGTCCATTTCATCTAAGGCTTCGTTTAATGCCTCAATATCTTTGTTGATATATTGTTTGGAAGATCTGTCCATTTTTGATAGTGGGGTGTTAAAATCCCCCACTATAATTGTGTTGCTGGCAATATCTTTCTTGAAGTCCTCTAAGATTTTCTTTATGTATTTGGGTGCTCCTATGTTGGGTGCATATATATTTACAATATTTATGTCTTCTTGGTGGATTCTTCCCTTGAGTATTATGAAGTGACCTTCTGGGTCTCTGTTTATGGCCCTTTTTTGGAAGTCTGTTTTGTCTGATATGAGTATTGCTACCCTGGCTTTATTTTCCTGTCCATTTGCTTGGAAAATTTGTTTCCAGCCCTTCACTTTCAGCCTGTGCAGGTCTTTTATCCTGAGGTGGGTCTCTTGTAGGCAGCATATGTGTGGGTCATGTTTTCTTATCCATTCAGCTATTCTATGTCTTTTGATTGGAGCATCTAATCCATTTACGTTTAAGGTTATTATTGATTGGTACTTATTCATTGTCATTTACGTACCTGTGTTCCTCTCTCTCTCTCTCTTTTCCTTCCTTTCCTTAAATCAAACCCTTTAGCATCTCTTGCAGAGCTGGTTTGGTGGAGGTGTATTCTTTTAGACTTCTTTTGCCTGGGAAGCTTCTTATTTGGCCTTTTATCTTGATTGAGAGCCTTGCTGGGTAAAGTAGCCTTGGTTGCAGACCTCTGGTTCTCATTACTTGGAATATTTCTTGCTATTCTCTTCTGTCTAAGAGTGTTCCCATTGAGAAGTCAGCTGCTAGCCTTATTGGGGCTCCCTTGTGTGTTACTTCCTGTTTCTCCCTCGCTGCCTTTAAGATTCTCTCTTTATCTTGAAATTTTGCCATTTTAATTATGATGTGTCTTGAGGTGGGCCTCTTTGAGTTCCTCTTGATTGGGACTCTTTGTGTTTCCTGGATTTGTGTGACTTCTTCTCTCATCAAATTAGGAAAGTTTTCCATCATTACTTTTTCAAATAGGTTTTCTATCCCTTGCTCCTCTTCTCCTTATGGTATCTTTATTATATGGATATTATTATGTTTCAGATTGTTTTGCATTTCTCTTAATCCCTCTTCATTCTTTCTGAACCTCTTTTCCTTTTCTTGCTCTTTCTGGGTGTTTTTTTCTACTTTGTCCTCCAACTTGTTGATTTGATCTTCTGATTCATCGATCCTGCTTTTTCATTCCTTCTACTGTGTTCTTCAGTTCAGAAATTGTATTCTTCATTTCCTCTAGGCCCTTGTTGATAGTTTCTGTTTCCTTTTTCATGCTGATATAGTTTGCAGTGAGTTTGTTGTAGATTCCCTGTAGTTTCTGGTAGCTCATTGTGAGCTCTTTGAGTTTCCTGATAATCATTTCTTTGAACTCAGTATCTGATAGTTGAGTTCCCTCTATTTCATTTAGCATTCTTTCTGAGGCTTCCTCCTTTCCCTTCATTTGGGGATTCTTTGTCTTCTCATTGTTTGTGAGTATGTCTTGTTAGCCTCTGTTTCTTAAATTGATCTGTTTTGGTTCCCTGTGTTTATGGTGTGAACTTCTGTGGTAGAATACCTGTGAGATTCAGTGGTGCAGTCTCCTTCAGGTATCCTGGTGTTCACAGCTTCCCCCTACTCTTTTTTGTGATCAGTTGGAGGAGTAAGGCAAAATGTTTTAAGACAGCAAGAGAATATTCTATGATATTTATAGTATCAACCAGTAGAGAAGAGATAGGAGATCCTTTGTCTGTGTATCGTGGTAACTGTGATCTCCTACCCCACTAGCCATGTTTTAGAAAGGAGGGAAAGATAAGACTCTTATTGGGGAGGAAAGGATTGTGTGTTGGATCTAGAAACCAGTGAGGTTGTGGCAGGTCAGATTGTGAGGTAGGGTGGGAGTAAAGAATAGTAAATAGGTGTAGTGTATAAGAGAGTAGAGTTAACCACTACAGTAATAGAGTTCGGGAAATCGTGAAGTGCGGGCTGAGATCTGGGAGGGGCTTTGTGTAGTATTTACAATTGTATGAAATAGGTCTTATTTACAGTAATATTAGAGCAACAATTATATGGCAGAATCTATGAGATCTAGATAATAAGAAGAGGGAGTATAGAACCTTGAGTAGTGTACTAATGGAACACAAATGAAGGACAGTAAATTAGCAATACACTATGGATGAGCTAACAGGGGAAACCTATCAAATGATACAGTATAATCAGCCAAGCAAAGAAGACTGAACAGAAAAGCAAGAAATACCAAAATACTATTAAAATAAAAAATGGAAGAATAATGAGAAAAAGATAATACAAATTTGCAGTAACTTGCAGGTTAAAAAAAAAAAGGGAAAAAAAGCAGAAGATGGAATGCAGGAGAGTTAAATTTGGAAAGGAAGGAATAACACTAGGATGAAAGGAAGAGAAACATAAGGAATTGAGAGATATAAAAGTAATAAGAATTAAAAAATAAAAAGTTACTTAAAAAAGATAAACAAGAAAATAACAAAAACATAAACAAAAAAACAAAACAAAAATAACCTGCCCAAAAAAAGAGAAAAAAAAAAGGAAAAACCTCTTGTCGGTTTCTAACTGGCCAAACCAGTTTTTCTGGTCTTGCTGGCTTCAGTAGGGTGAGGGGCAATTGGAATGCTTTTCACTCTTCCCGGTCAGAACTGAGTCAGTCTCTCGAGTACTGCCCCCAAGGCTAGCTGCGTGCTCTCCCCAGAGCCATTCTGGTGTCTCTCCGCAGGGCTCTGGGTGTGGGTGTGGGGGCTCCCAAGCACACTCCCTGGAGCTCACCACTGCATGCTCCCAAGGCTCCGGGGTCCTGCAGCGTGTCCACGTCTTTTCCGGGTTCACAATGTATGCTCCCGGGATAGAGGGGGTGCGTACTTCCCCCAGTTTCACTGCTGGGGGCTCTAGGTTCCCAAGAAGCGTCTGCGTCTTTTCCAGGTTCATCATGTGAGATCCAGGAATCCTGAGGGGGCCGCACTTCCCGAAGTTCACCACCATGGGCTCCAGAATCCCGCGGATGCCCATTCCCTGTCCTTGTTCAAGGCTGTGGGGTCTGGGTTTTCCACAAAACCAACTTCTCACTGGTTGGGGCATTTAGTATATGTGACATATACTAAATGTTATGAATCTTAACTGTTTTTGGAGTTAGATATTATAGTATTTCTTCAAATATTTTAGGACTTTGTTCTGGGACAGTGTTAGTTTAAATCAGTACAGTCCTTTTGAGGCTGGCTTTAAAACCTTGTGAGTCTATAGTAGCCGCCTTTCTAGGGCTAATTTGGCCCAACTCTTGAGACATTACTTGCTGAGACTTTTCCTGATGTCCTCATTCTGGCTGATGGGGCCATCACCTAGTCTCTCCTCTGTATGAGCTCTAGAAATTGTTCAATTTATTAAAGTTTTGTAGAAGTTCTTTTGGCTTTGATATTTACCTTATAAGCATAACACATATTTAAAAGACTAAGGGTCTCTGGAGCTCTCACCATGTAGCTTTCTCTTGTTTGTACCCTGTACTGCCTATCGCCTTCCTGGCCTTGTCTCTTCAGCTCTAGAAGAACACTGGCTCTTTTCTGAGTTCCTCTTTCCCGTGTTGTGGCCTGGGAAGTATCTCTAGGACTTCAGTTGAGGTGCCTGGTTAGTGTCTCTTCTCTCAGGATAGGAGCCCTGTGCTAGCTATCGAATAACATCTATTTGTCTCATATACTTGTATTTTGTCCGATATTTTAGTTAGGAGAACAAATATGATCCCTATTATGCTTTTATTGTCAGAAGCAGAAGTTTAGTAGACACACTTTTGAAGTTAGAAGTATATTTTGAAGTAGGAGAAATATTTTTGAAAAAATTGTTCCTAAGGTATCCTTCCGTTTTCTTACATATTTTTTCTTATGTATTTTTAAAATGTCAAATTTAAACCATCACACAAGAACCATTTTCAGAATAACTTTGTTTAGTTTGTGGTTCCTAATTGGATATTACATGGAATTTAATTTTATAGAGCTGATTAGCTGATATATCCTATTTCAAAGATTGTTAAGATAGTATACATAGTGTGAGCTTGTCTGTGTATTTTTGGATTTTTAAATATGAATGCTTTACATTTCTCTCATTTCAACTTCTTTATCACATACTTTGAAGATATATGTGATAAGGCAAGGGAAGTTAGAGAGATAGAGTTAAAAAAACCTTTGTAATATGGTGGTAATATACTTTGCTTATAGTTTCTTCGTTATGTGCTGTAGAGACTTTTGATCTGGATTTTTATACTTTTCAAAATATGAAATAATTCAGGCAAGAATTCAGCTTCTGTTTTAAACTATAATCTTTGTTTTATTTTATTTATTTATTTTTAGAGAGAGAGGGGAGGGAGGGCGAAAGGGAGAGAAACATTACTGTGTGAGAGAAATATTGACTGGTTGTGCCTCACACGTCTGCTGACTGCAACCCAGGCATGTGCTCTGACTGGGAGTGGAACTGGAGACCTTTTGCTTTGTGGGATGATGCCCAACCAACTGAGCCACACCGGTCAGGGCCATAATCTTTTCTTTAGTTGTATTCTCTTTCCCAAGGTTTAGAACTCATTGAGTTAGAAATAATGACTTGAAAGGCCTTATTCAAAATTATTATGCCTAATTATGCACACTCTTCCCTCTATCTTATAAAATGCCTTTTTTGCCCTGGCTGGTGTGGCTCAGTGGATTGAGTGCCGCCTTTGAGCCAAAGGGTTGCCAGTTCGATTCCCAGTCAGGGCACATGCTTGGGTTGCAGGCCCAGTCCCCAGTAGGGGATGTGTGAGAGGCAATCACACATTGATGTTTCTCTTCCTCTCTTCCTCTCTCCCTTTCCTTCTCTCTAAAAATAAAATAAATAAAATCTTAAAAAAAAACCCATCTTAAAAAAATGCCTTTTCTTACTAATGGTCTTATTGGTCTTTGAAGTTTGAAAGTTTTGATCTTTTCCTCTTCTCTTCTATTCTCAGTACTGTCATTCCATACCATGTGTCCTCCCATTCTTTATCATTCAATATATGAATGTCAGTTTATGTTTTCTTGACCAATGTACTCATTTTGTCTTTCTCTTAAACAGAAAGCTTTACTGGCTTCTCATTGTTTTTCCAGTTAACTGCAGATTCTGATGAGTGGCATAGGGCAATCTCCATATTTGGTCCAAGCAATTATTTTTGCTGAATGTGTCTTTGGCTTTTACACTTTCCATTGTTTATGTGTTGCTCATGTCATTTCCATCAGATGGAATTTTCTTGCCTCCTGGCTAGTCTTTGCTTTTTAACATTCTTCAGAAAGCCTGCTATGTTAACTTCTCCATCTTATACTGAACTATTGCCTTTTGAGTGCTCAAAATGCTGATCATTTGCATCATTCATTTTCTATTTAATGATACAGCTTGTGGTCTTATTTTTAAAATTCTGTGGACAGTTACATTGTCTAACTGCATTAAGACAAAAGCCCTGTTTCAATTCCCTCACCCCTTTGCTCAAGGTATAGGTGCATATTAGGAAGGTTTTAATGTTGTCAGTTTTTCTTGGATTTGGCAGAAATTGACAAAACTGGGGACGTTTGTAGATGATTTGGGGCATTTGGTGATACTTAGGTTGATCCAAATTACCTGGTTTTCCTGGGTAATATTGGTCGTACCTTAGAACAGTTAATTTTCTGGGTTGATTCAGCTATCTGGAATGTGAGGTGGAGTTGTTTATATTTTATGGCCATTGGTTGTTTTGGAGTAGGCCCTTCATCTGTTCGATGACACTCTAAGACGTGGCAATCTGATCTCTTTTCCCTCTCCTTCTCTTTTAAAAAAAATGAAGTTTTTCCCTGGCTGGTGTGGCTCAGTGAGTTTAGCTCTGGCCTGGGAACCAAAAGGTTGCTGGTTCAATTCCCATTCAGGGCACATGTCTGGGTTGTGGCTCATGTCCTCAGTTGGGGAATTACAAGAAGCAACCTATTGATGTTTCTCTCACATATCAGTGTTTCTTTCCCTCTCTCCCTCCCTTCCCATCTCCCTAAATAAATAAATAAAATCTTGAAAAATGCAAAGGTTTTAGGACTTTGTCCCCATGACATTTATTTTTATTGTAAGGTTTTATATTATTAGCTTTTTCACATATTCTCTTGTTGAAAGTCTTGTATGATATATTCTTCATGTAACAAGACTAGTGGTATATATTTTTTAAAACTTTACTCACTGTATTAGAAAAACAAGGTAGTGTGTGTGTGTTTTGCCTTTAAAAAAAATTCAAATACATCTGCTTTCAGGCCTTTATGTTCTGTGTGTACCTTATTTACAAGTTATTTTTCCTTTATATCTTTTTTTAATTGTATTTTTTTCTATTGCTATTTAATTCTCTTATATCCCCTTCCCTTTTTATATATTTTTTAAAAGATATAATGTCATAAAATTCTCCCTTTTATGGTATACAGTTTACTGGTTTTTGGTATATTTATGAAGTTCTGCAGTCATCACCACCATCTAATTTTAGTTTCTTTTATCAACCAGAAAAGAAATGCAGTAACCATTAGCTATCACTCCACTTTGCCTCTTTTCCCAGCTTCTGGCAATCACTCTGTCTACTTTATGGATGTGTGTATTCTCTACATTTTATGTAAACAGGATCATCCAAAATGTGGACTTTTGTGACTGGCTTTTTAAAAAATTTACCATAATTTTTTGAAGGTTCATCCATATTGTGCCACATATCAATCTGTATTAGTTTTTATTGTAATTAATACTTTATATAAATATGCCATATTTTACTTATTCATTCATCAGTTGATGAACATTTGAGTTATTCACAGTAATGCTGAAATATGAGTATTGAATATTCACATACAGGTTTTGTGTAGACAAGTTACTATCTCTTGGATATATACCCAGAAGTAGAATTGATGGTTCAAATGATAACTCTGTTTAACTTAAAAAAGTGTTTTTTAAAAAGATTTTATTCATTTATTTTCAGAGAGAGGGGAAGGGAAGGAGAAAGAGAGGGAGAGAAACATCAGTATGGGAGAAAAAAGTCATGCCTCCAACCAGGGACCTGGCCTGCAACCCAGGCATGTGCCCTGACTGGTAATCAGCTAGCGACATTTCACTTCACAGGCCAGCAGTGGCCAGCGCTCAATCTACTGAGCCACACCTGCCAGAGCTTTGTTTAACTTTTTGAGGAATTTACAGATGTTTTCCAAAGTGGCTATACCTTTTCACTTTCCCACCAGCAATGTATGAGGGTTCTAATTTCCTCATATCCTCGCCAGCACATCTCTCCTTCTGATTCTTTTCGATGTTATTGTAAGTAGACTTGTGGGTGTCAAGTAGTACTTTATTGTAGATCAATTTGCATTTTGCTGATGACTGATATTGTCAAGCATTTTTTTAGGTGCATATTGGCTATATAGATAGCTTATTTGAGGAAATGTTTATATCTTTTGCCCTTTTTAAAATTCTGTTATTTTATTTTAGAGTTGCAGAATTTTTAAATATCTCCTGGATACAAATCTCTTATGAGATAAATGATTTGGAGTTTTTTCCCATTCTGTGAGTTTTTTCCTACTCTTTTTAATGATGTATTTTGTAACACAAGGTGTTAATTTTGGTACAGTTCAATTTCCTAAAAATTTTTCCTTGTTGCTTGTGCTTTTAGTGCCATATTTAAGAAAGCATTGTGTAATACAAGGTAATGAACATTTGTCCCCTCCATTTTAAAATATTTTATTTATTTGTTTTTAGAGAGAGGGAAAGGGAAGGAGAAAGAGAGGGGGAAAACATCAACATGTGGTTGCCTCTCAAGGGTCCCCTCCTGAGGACCTGACCTGCAACCCAGGCATGTGCTCTGACTGGGATTCAAACCAGTTATCCTATGGTTCTTAGGCCAGCACTCAATCCACTGAGCTACACCAGCTAGGGCTGCTCCTTAGTTTTCTTTGAAGGATTTTATAGTTTTAGCTATTACATTTAGGTCTTTGATCCCTCAGAGTTAATTTTTTATATATGGTATGAGATAATCTAAATTCATTCTCTTGTTTATGGATATCTAGTTGTCCCAGCACCATTTATAGAAAAGACTGTCCTTCCTTTATTTAATTGTTTTGACATCATTGTTGAATTGAACATAATTTGGAAGGCTTATATCTGGACTCTCAATTCTGTTGCATTGATCTATCTGTTTATCCTTAGTGATATGTCTATATCACACTGTCTTGATCACTGTAGTTATGTAGTAAGTTATAAAACCTAGATGTGTGTGAGCCCTACAGTTTTGTTTTTCTTCTCAAGATCATGTTGTATATTCTGAATCCCTTACATTTCCATATGAATTTTAGGACTAGTTTGTCATTTTCTGCCAAAAAAGCCACTGCTAGGATTTGACAAGTGATTCTTTTGATTCAGAACAATTTGGGGAATATTGCATCTTGAAGATGGTAATCCTTCTGACCTATGTACATGACTGTCCTTACATTTGTTTAGGTCTTAAATTTTTTTTAACTTGCTGTGTAATTTTCAGCATATACATCTTACACTTTTTCATTGAATTTATTCATAAGTATTCTTTTTGCTGTTGTTGTAAGTAGAATTGTTTTCTTAATGTCATTTTTAGATTGTTTTGCTAGCGTGTAGGTAAAACATTGAGTTTTGTATGTTGATCTTGTATCTTGCATCCCTGTTGAACTGTTTATTGTTCTAGTCGTTTCTAGTATTTTTTTGTGTACAAGATCATGTCATCTTCAAATAGAGATAACTTTACTTGTTTCTTTATAATGTAGGTGGTCTTTATTTGTTTTTCTTTGTTGTCCTGTCCAGATTTCCAGTATAATGTTGAATAGGAGTGGTGAGAGTGAACATTGTTGTACTGTATTGTTCCTGAGCTCAGGGGAAAGCATTTAGTCTTTCACTATTCTACTGTCAGTGCTGAACTGTTTGTAGGTGCCTGTTATCATATTAAGATTTCTTTTTATTTTGAACTTTTTTTTTTCCTCACTTAAGGGTGTTGTATTTTATCAAATTCTTTTTTTCTCTCTCTGTTGAGATGATCATGGTGTTTTGTTTTTTGGTCCTTTATTAACATGGTGAATTACATTGAATTTCAATTATTAAGCCAAACTTGCTTTCCTGGGATCCCTGCTTTTCATGGTATATACTTCCTTTATGTTTTGTTGCATTTGGTTTGCTTGTATTTCCTTGAAAATTTTTTGCATCAATATTTATAAGGTATATTGATTTGTAGGTTTTCTTCACTCATGATGTCTTTGTTTTGTTTGGTAATCATAGTAGTAATACTGTCATATAATGAGTTGGGAAGTGTTCTATCCTTTTTAAGTTTATGGAACAGGTTATGAAGGATTGACATTAAATGTTTTTTGAGACTAAAGGTATTTTAATTTTTGTTTTTATCTTTTAGGATTCTCCTTTTACAAATGCAGGAATGGGATCTAATCTAAATCTCTTGGGTGAAATTGAGTGTGATGCCAGCATAATGGATGGAAAATCCTTAAATTTTGGAGCTGTTGGAGCACTGAGTGGTATGTGGACACACACAGTCTCTATTCTTTAAAAAATTATGAGTATTACCATTCCATGCTACCTAAAGACTTAGTCCAGTTTTTTCCATTATTCTTGCTTGGAATAGTGCTGAAAACAAACATTTTCTTTCTTCAAGATTTTATTTATTTATTTATTATTTAATGTGTATTTTATTGATTATGCTATTATAGTCTTCCCAGTTTTTACCCCTTTATCCTCCCTCTGCCTTGCACCCCTAACCCTCCAGCACCCCACCCCTTAGTTCATGTCCATGGGTTGTACATATAAGTTCTTTGAATTCTCTGTTTCCTATACCATTTTGACCTCTCCCTGTCTATTTTATGCCTACCAATTATGCTTCTTATTCCCTATACCTTTTTCCCCTTATTTCTCCCCTCCCCACTGAAAACCCTCCATGTGATGTCCATTTCTCTGATTCTATTCCTGTCCTAGTTGTTTGCTTAGTCTTTGTTTTCATGGTTTTTCTTTTTTTTTAGATTCATTTGTTGGTAGTAGTGAGTTTGTCATCATTTTACTGTTCATAGTTTTTGCTCTTCTTCAATTTCTTAGATAAGTCCCTTTAACATTTCATATAATAATGGTTTGGTGGTGATGAGCTCCTTTAACTTGACCTTATCTGGGAAGCACTTTATTTGCCCTCCCATTCCAAATGATAGCTTAGCTGGATAGAGTCATCTTGGATGTAGGTCCTTGCTTTTCATGGCTTCAAATACCTTTTTTCCAGCCCCTTCTTGCCTGTAAGGTTTCTTTTGAGAAATCAGCTGATAATCTTATGGGAACTCCTTTGTAGGTAACTCTCTCCTTTCTTCTTGCTGCTTTTAAGATTCTTTATTTTTAATCTTGTGTAACTTAATGATGATGTACCTTGGTGTGTTCCTCTTTGGGTCCCGCTTCTTTGGGACTCTCTGGGCTTCCTGGACTTCCTGGAAGTCTATTTCTCCCAACAGATTGGTGAAGTTATCCTTCATTATTTTTTCAAGTAAGTTTTCAATTTCTTGCTCTTCATCTTCTCCTTCTGGCACCCCTATGATTAGGATGTTGGAATGTTTAAAGTTGTCCAGGAAGTTCCTCAGCCTCTCCTCATTTTTTTGAACTCTTGTATCTTCATTCTGTTTCAGTTGGATGTTTATTTCTTCTTTCGTTCCAAATCATTGATTTGAGCCCTGGTTTCCTTCCTGTCACTGTTGGTTCCCTGAATATTTTTGTTTTATTTTACTTTGGGTATCCTTCATTTGTTCTTTTATTTTGCACTCAAGTTCAATCAGTTCTGTGAGCATTTTGATTACCAGGGCTTTGAAGTGTACAGCAGATAGGTTGGTGATCTCCTCTTCCTCGTTTAGTTCTCTTTCTGGAGTTTTGCTCTGTTCTTTCATTTGGGCCATATTTCTTTGTTTCAGGGTACCTGTTCAGTTGTTAGGGGGTGGGGTAAACATCTTTGCTGCACTGCAACACTGTCTGTGGGGGAGGGGCCAGAGAGGGAACAGTGCAGCTGGTTTGCTGGTCTCTAGCCCCACTTTCCAATGAACCCTCATGTGAGACTGGGAGTTTCTCCCACTACAGCAACTGCCACTGTAGTCCACAGTCAGCTCTGAGTCTTCAGTTTCCTGTTCAGCCTGCATGGTCCACTTCCTTGCTGTGGGTTCTCTCTGTCCCCTCATCTTACCAGTCTGTTTGGTTTGGTTGACTATTTCCTTAATTCCTTGGTTTTTGGAGTTCCTTGCAGTTTGATTTTCTGACACTTCTGGCTGTTTATTGATTTTAGGTTGGTTGTTATCTTCCTTTGGTTGTGAGAGGAAGCGAAGGTTTTCTACCTGTGCCTCCATCTTGGCTGGAACTTGTTTATTTACTTACTTATAGAGAGAGGAGAAGGGAGGGAAACATCCATCATTTGTCTCTCCCATGCCCCCCAGCCGGGGGCCTGGCCTGCCTGACTGGGAGTCGAACCTGCGAACTTTTGGTTCACAGGACAGGGCTCAATCCACTGAACCACACCAGCCAAGGCCGTTTTTTCTTTTACTGAATTTAAAACATGAAATTTTAGCTACGGCATGTCTTTGTTAGAGTTTGATCATTTTCTGTCTCTGTGAGGGATTATAGACATTTAAAATGTGTTAGTGGATTTCCATTCAAGATGATGGCATAGGCAGACATGGCTTGCCACTTTGCACAATTGCATCAAAATTACAACTAAAATATATAACCATCACTAAGAACCGCCAGAATTCAAGTTGAATAGAAGTCTGACAACTACAGAATTAAAGAAACTACATCCATCCATACTGCTAGGAGGGGATGCAAACACAGAACAGGCTGGTCTCTCACCCCTGTGTGGTGGGTAAAAATTCAGGAAGGATATTTCAGGAGTGAGAAGTCCTAGCCCCATACCAGGCCACCATAGTCCAGGATTTCAGTGACAGGAGGATAAGTTCCCACAACTTCTGGCTGCAAAACCAGCAGGAATTGAGTCAGTGGAAGAAACTGCTGGAGCCTCAAACAGTTCCTCTTAACCCATACATGGACATAGCTGTGGGGGAGCTCTATCTGCAGGGCCCCCCCGGCCACCATGGATGTGAATGAGTCTACCAAGACATGATTTGCTTGGGGAGGAAAGGTGGTGGATCTCTCAGAGGAGAAGGGCCAGGAGCCTATTCCTCAAAGGGCTTTTATTGGGTTTGATTTGCATAGGAATATAGGTAAAGCTCATCAGTCATTGTCAGGCAGTAAGGATCAAAACATAGATAACATTAAAAAAACTATGAGGTCTTATTCTGAGTCAGGGTCAGATAGCTAATGGGCCGTACAACTTTGGAGAAACAAACTGATTCTATGCTTGGACCCTTAACATTTAAATTGAGGGCATTATTAGCAAAGCAGGTTTCAATTTCCCCTCTTTATGTCTCTCCCCACCCCCCAGCATGCCACACTCCCTCTGGCGATTGCCCCTCCTTTTGTTCATGTCCATGGGTCCTGGATATAAATTCTTTGGCAACTCCAATTACTATACTTTCTCTTAACATCCCCCTGCCTATTCTGTATCAATTTGTGCTCCTTAATCCCTTCACCTTTACCCCCATTCCCTCAGTCCCCTTCCCCACTGGTCACCATCCCAGTGTCTCCATATCTTTAATTCTGGTTCTCTTCTTATTTGCTTAGTTGTTTTTTTAGACTCAGTTTTTTATAGTTATATATTTATTGCCATTTTAATATTCATAGTTTTGATTTTTTTTCTTAAACAAGTTCCCTCAGCATTTCATATAATAATGGTTTGGTGATGATGAACTCCTCCAGCTTTATCTTGTGTGGGAAGCTGTTTATCTGCCTCTGATTCTAAATGATAGCTTTGCTGGGTAGAGCAATCTTGGCTGTAGGTCTCTGGTTTTGATGACTTTGAATATTTCTTGCCAGTCCTTTCTAGCCTGCAAAGTTTCTTTGGAGAAATCAGCTGACAGACTTCTGGGAACTCCTTTGTAGGTAATTAACTCTTTTTATCATGCTGCTTTTAAGATTCTCTCTTTATCTTTAACTTTTGGCACTTTAATTATGATGTGTCTTGGAGTGGGCCTCTTTGTAGCCATCCTCT
>PVIA01017057.1:0-16822 GCA_004024845.1 Tonatia bakeri
CCAGCACTTAGCTATTGTAAATTGTGCTGCTATGAACATTGGGGTGCAAAGGTTGTTTTGGATTGGTGTTTTAGGATTCTTAGGGTATAATCCTAGCAGTGGAGTTGCTGGGTCAAAAGGCAGATCCATTTTTAATTTTCTGAGGAAGTTCCATACTGTTTTCCATAGTGGTTGTACCAGTCTGCAGTCCCACCAACAGGCAACCACCAATCTTTTCTCTACTTCTATGAGTTGCTTTTTTAGAATCCACATATAAATGAGATCATACAGTATTTGTCTGTCTCCATCTGATTTATTTCATTTAGAAAAATGCCCTCAAGGTCCATCCATGTTATTATAAATGGCAGGATTTTCTTCTCTTTAATAGCCAATCTCAAGCACTTCTTAGGAGATATCCCACTTAACTCTCACTAGCCCCTTGGTAGAAAACCCTGTCACTGGTAAGGACACTCAAGCCCAGAGAAGGCAACTAACTAGCTTGGGTCATCCACCTAGGGTTAGGATGCCAAAGCCTATGAGGAGAGCAGCTGGGGCATTCCTCATGTTCCTGCTACCCTGTCCTTCCCAGGGTGTCTTCCCTGTGTTCACTAACCCAACCCCACACAGTGTCATTACAACCCCTGGCCCTGGCCCAGTAGCTTAGATAGATAGAGCATTGTCCTGATACACCAAGGTTGCAGGTTCAATCCACAGTAAGGACACATACAAGAATTAACCAATGAATGCATAAATAAGTGGAACAGCAAATCGATCAACCAATCTCTCTCTTTCAAACTCTCTCTCTCTCTCTCCCCCCCCCCTCTCTCTCTCTCAAATTTTTAAATTCAACTCCTGACAGGACACTCATCTCACTTCCTCCTCTCAGAAATACTCCTCTTCACCCCCCTCCCAGCTCTGGGGGGGAATCACCCTGTATTCCCCATCTGGGTCTGGAGTTTCACCTGGATCCCAGAGATTTTCATTTCTGCCCTAACAGAGACTTTATGATAGATCCCTATGTCAGGGAAGAGCTATGTCTGTCCTGCACAATGCTCTATGCTTGCAGAGAGCAGGGAAGGTCCTGAAGGGCTCCTCTGAGGCTGGACTGGGTGCTTGGAGGGAGGACACAAATGGGAGCGAGAGGGGATAACAGACCTAATGAATAGAGCTGCGAGAAGGGGCTAAAGAGGCTCCTGGGGTGGAAGGACAGGCCTGGTGGCCTGTGAGAGGAGATTTGGGAACAGATATGTTGAGGTGTCCAGAAGTCCTGGTCCAAACATTACCATTCACACTCGGCTGCTCACCTCCAAACCCCCACAGATGCCCAGTGGAAATTTCTACTCTTTCTGGCTGCCTCTGGCTCACCCTCAATAACCAAGGTCACTTTAATGGGGGACAAGATTGTTGAGCTTGCCCATTAAGGCATGCCCAGGTGTGTTGAGGGTCATAATCCTGAGTTATGTAGATTAAACCACAAATAGAAGATACCATGATCTGTGTGTATGAAAGAGAGTGAGAGAGACAGAAACAGAGAGAGATAAAGAAAAAGAGAGAGAGGGAGGGGAGGAGGAAGAGAGAAAGAGAATATCAGAGGCAGAAACAGAGAGGTGGAGTCAAACACTCTCCTGTAGGCCCATAAATGGTAGTGCTTTGGCCACTAACAGACCCTAAAATCCATCCTACAGTTCTAGCTCCATAAATAATCTATTCTGAGGAAGTGTCCCCTGACACTTCTGGGGGTCACTGTCATAACCTGAAGCAGTGCCTAAGGGCATAGCCTATGGAGAAAACCCCAGTTCTAACTCTGGCTCTTCTACTTGTTCCTATCTATATGATACTGGAAAAATCATAGAACCTTGCTAGGCCTCAGACTCTCACTTGTGAAGTGGGGTAAGTGGCACCTATAATCCATGCAAAGCACTGGCACATGGCAAGTCTAGAATGAACAGTAACTTATGATCAACGTTGTCAGTATTGTTACTCCTAGTGGCCATTGATTATTGTATTTTTCTACTTTGTGGGATGGGGACCTTGCTACTCTCAGATGTACAGCCTATCTATCCACTTCTGTGGACAAGTGTGGGGGCAGTGACAGTCGCCATAAAGGACTAGGGGAAGAAAAGGAGGTGTGGTACACAGAATAATGACCTCCCCAAAAATGTGTGCATTCTAATCCTCCAAACCTGTGAATGTCACCTTATATGGCAAAAGAGACTTTGCAGGTGTGATTAAGTACCTTGAGATGGGGAGATTATCCTGGATTGTCTGATGCCCCCAGTGTAAGATCAGAAGGATTCTTGTAAGTGAAAGAAGGAGAGAGGAGAGTCAGTGTCCATATGACCATATTCTGGGTCATAACAAAATCTTAAATTTAAAAGAACTAAAATAATGTGCATTATGTTTTCAGGCCATAATGGAACACAACTAGAAATAAATGACAGAAAATATCAGGAAAATCCCCAAATGTTTGAAATTTAAAGACACTTATAAATAACCTATGGGTACATCAAGGAGTAAGTTACAAAGCAAATCATAAAATATTTTGATTAAATGACACTGAAAATACAACAAAATGTGTAGTATGCAGCTACAGCAGTGCTTAAAGAGAAAATTATGGCATTAAATGCTTATGTTAGAAAGTAAAATTGTAGGAGAGGAAAAAGTTTCCTTGGACTCTCTTAGTGTGCCTAGCTGAGTCTGAAAATTAAACTGACAAAGACAGATTAATAGGAGAAAAGCATATAAATTTATTTTATTATAAGTTTTACATAACAGAGGGGCCTTCAAAAGGAAGGGAAGACCTTAAGAAACAGTGAAACCTAAATATCTTTAAGTTAGGTTTGATGAAATGTGGGCAGTTATGGAGAACTATGATAGGTAAGAGAGTATGAGGTAAGCGTAGCCAACTGGGTGAACTTAGCAGTGCCTGTTCATTAGGATTCTTCTCAGTATCTCTTTGTCTTCAGAGATAAGGAAGCTCCTTTCCTCTGGGTATAGGGAGGGCACCTCTCACATGAGGAACTTATGACCTGTCAGGAAAGAAGGATCAGAAAAAAGGTCACAGTGACCTTCCTGCTTCTGCCATTTTCTCAAACTCCTTCATCTTAAAATATTCAATATACCAAGTTGCCATATTTTGGGGCAGCATGTCCTGAAGCCCATCAAGGCCTCACATCAATTATCTAAGCTTCCACTTTATTAAATTAGAAAAAGACAAACCTAAAGCAAGCTGAAAGAATGAAATAAAGATAAGAAAAGAAATCAAGAAAATTAAAAAAAAACAGAATAATAATAGATAAAAATCAATGAAACCAAAACCTAGTTCCTTGGAAAGATCAATAAAATTGATAAAATTGTAGCCAGAGTGACCAAAAAGACAGAGAGAACAAATTGCCAATATGAAGAGCGAAAGAGGGAGACACAGGGAGAAATGGGAAGTTAATTGGGTTCAGGGGTTCAGTTTTGCAAAATGAAAACACTTCTGGAGATTACGATGATGATTTACAACAATGTAAACATAAAGCAATCTATCAGATTCAGAGTTCAAAACACTCATTATAAGGATGCTCAACAAACTTAGTGAGGACCTCAACAGCATAAAAAAGATCCAATCAAAAGCAAAGACACTCTAATTGATATAAAGAACAATTTTCAGGGAAACAACAGTACAGTGGATGAAATCAAGAATCAAATCAATGACTTGGAACATAAGGAAACAAAAAACAAGCAATCAGAACAAGAAGAAAAAATAATCCAAAAAAATGAGGATGGTGTAAGCAGCCTCTGGGACAACTTCAAGAGGTCCAACATTCACATCATATGGGTGCCAGAAGGAGAAGAGAAAGAGCAACATATTGGAAATCTATTTGAAAAATAGTGAAAGAAAACTTCCCTAATTCGATGAAGAAAATAGACATGCAAGACCAGGAAGCACAGAGAGTCCCCATGATGATGGACACAAAGAGGCCCACTCCAAGACACATCATAATTAAAAAGCCAAAGGTTCAAGATAAAGAGATACTGTTAAAAGCAGCAAGAGAAAAGAAGGTAGTTACCAGATGGTTGCCAGATGGGAAAGGGAGAATAGGTGAAGAAGTAAGAGTATTAAGAAGTACAAATAGGTAGTTACAGATTAGCCATGGGGATGTAAAGTACAGTGTAGGAAATAGAGTAGCCAAAGAACTAATACACATTACCCATGGACATGAACAATGGTGGGGAGATTGAATGAGGGAGTGGGGCAGTGCTGGGTGGAGGGAGGCAAAAGGGGGAAAATCAGGACAACTGTAATAGCATAATCAATAAAATAGAATTAAAATAAAATAATAAAATGAAAAGAAGACAAGCAACCCAGTAAAACATCTACAAGAAATGTGCTTTGGTTCATCTAACTCAGTGGATTGAGCGCCAGACTGCGAACCAAAGGGTCACTGGTTCAATTCCCAATCAGAGCATATGCCTGGGTTGTGAGTCAGGTTCCTAGTTGGGGGCGCATGAGAGGCAACCACACATTGATGTGTCTCTTTCTCCCTCCCACTCCCTCTGTCTAAAAATAAATAAATAAAATCTTTTTAAAAATAAAACGTGTACAAGAAATGTGAACAGACAAAAATATGTATGGATGAGAAATTATCACATGAAAATATGATCAAACCAAGTGAAATGCAAAGTAAAAACCCAAGGAGGTACCACTGCACACCTTTTAGAATGGCTAAAATTAAAAGACTGATCATCCCAAGTGTTCATGAAGATGTAAAGCAAACAAAACCCTCATACACTGGTGGGAATGCAAAATTATATAGTCACTTTGGAAAATATTTTGTCAATTTGCTAATAAAGATGTACGAAAATAAACTTCAGGTAAATTAAAGAAAAATAACTTATGGGGCAAGCAGAACAAGGAAAAGTACTTATGGTGAATGTGAATTAAGACAAAAGACAATATTAAAAGCAAAAAGATAAATACAATCAGAAGCATACAGAGGTTCCAGGAGTCTTGGTTTGAAAACTAGCTGCACCAGAGACTAGTAATTTCACAATTAATAGATACTTATCTTATCCTCAATTACCTCATCTATAAAAAATAATTAAGCAGTGAGGTTATTTTTAATAAAAAGGAGGATAATGAACGGAGACATTGAAATGTATTTATAGTGAAGGACTACATAGAGCCCACACATCGTCTCCTGGGAGAAGCTATTCCTGACCACCGGGATTATAAGGTTCCCCTCTCTGTTCTGAGCATCCCCTGGCTCATGCCTGTCATAGCCATTATCACACTTGTTCCATCATTATCTTCTGGATGGTTCACTGCTCATTAACTCTGAGCTCTCTGAGAATTTATATCCTGCGTGAATCACTCCTATGTCCTTACAGCCTGCCTAGACCAGACTCTGGAGCCTGATTCACAGCAGGTGCTCAGACAAGGGTTTTAGGAGATTTGTTTATTTTGTTTGGCTTGGTTTGTTTTATCTCACTGGTGATGACACATGCTACTCACTTAATCAAGTATAGCCAATGACTGGGTTCAGGACACACTATCTCAAAATATGGCACCTTAGCATATTAAATATCTCAAACTGAAGAAATGTGAGAAACTTCATGTGCAAGCAGGATTTTTCTGACCTTCCCCTGAAGCAGGTCATAAGACCCCCTTTCATGTCAGTTGCTTTCCTTGTACACAGAGAAAAGAACTGACAGGAATCTGAATGAACAAGGCTTGCTGTCTACTACACTTAGCTCATACCCTTTTTTGTCCTACTACATTTTACCATGACTGTCAAATCTAGCATAAAAACACTTAGGTTTAACCACCTTTTGGGAGTCATATAAAACTTATTATATTTAATAAATTTGTATATTTTTCTCTTGTTAATCTGTCTTTTGTTATGGAGCCTCAGCTAAGAACTTAGAATGATAGGGGAAAATATATGTTTCCTCCCTATATCATTATTAAACCAGCATTTTGTTTACTGGAAATAATACACTGTCAATGAGAGATCATAGGAAATATTTCTGCAAACTTCTGTTCTCTTAGAGGGGGCTGTACAGGAAAAGGTTAACTCAGCAGGCTTAGGTTTCTCAAATAATGCACATTCCAAGGAAAAGCCTGTTTCCAGGACTGGTCCTTAGCTGGCCCTTAAGAGATAACCTTGGAGCCCTTAGAATATTTTGCCTGACAGTGTTTTGCATGCTTGAGACTTGGGCCATGTTGTACCAGTGGAATGAGGAAGTTTATCTTAACAATGTGATTTATGGTGAATGTCTGATTTTGCTCTGGGGAGATGGGGTCTGAGTAGCTGTGGGCAGTTATACAAGCTCTGCATGCCTATGTGACTGATTGCCAATAAAAACCATAGAAACCAAGGCTAAGATGAGTTTCCCTGGTTGAGAACACTTCACATGTGTTGTCACACATCACTGGGAGAATACAAAAGTGTATGTCCATGCAACTGTAATTGGAAGGGATACCTGGGAAAGGAGTTTTGAACCTGATTTGTCCTGAAACTCACCCCATGTGCCTTTTCTCCTTGCTGATTCTAATCTGTATCCTTTCACTATAATAAACTAAACCATGAGTGTAACAGCTTCCAAGTCTTGTGAGTCCTTATAGCAGATCACCAAGTCTGAGGGTGGTCTTGGGATCCCTGGCACAGGGAGCTTTTGCTCTTTATCCCACACTTTTTCCCAGAAGCATCTCATACCAGTATATTGCCTACTTTTATATTTATAACGAATCTTGGTGAATGCTACTTTCTAAGATCAACCTTTAGGCAAGAGCTGCATTGACTAATTCATTAAAGCCTTCTCATATACAAAGGAGCTGATGAACAGATTAGACTCAATATTTTTTGAATAAACACAACACAGCCAACCTGGCTATTTTATTTTTAAGTGTGAAGAGGCACAAATATCCCTCTGCTTTATATCAACAGAATGTGAACCCGGTGATCAGTGAATTTGGGAAGTCCAGTTGATCTCTTTCATGAGTCCCCTCTCTTTGTTTTCTTCTTACTTCATGGCCACTCTACTCAACAATTTTTTTTCCATGTCCCCTCCCTGTGCTCCTTCTTTGCACTTCAACTGCTCTTCTATTTATATGTCTGTCTCCATACCAGTGTGACATTCCCCCATGGCAAGTACCATATGTTATCAGTATGTTATCTCACTTATTTATCATAGGGGTCATTTAGTGTAAATATTGTGATTCTTATTTTAGAAATGAGGAAACAGGCCCTCACTGGTGTGGCTCAATGGGCTGGGTGATGGCCCCACAAACTGAAAGGTTGCCTGTTGGATTCCCAGTCAAGGCACATGCCTGGGTTGGGGGCCAGGTCCACAGTTGAGGGCATATGAGAGGCAACTGATCAATGTTTCTCTCGCTCATCAATGTTTATCTCCCTCTCTTTCTCCCTCCCTTCCCCTCCATCTGAAAACAAATAAATTTTTTTAAAAAAGAAATGGGGAAACAGTTCCAAAGGATGTAGAAACATTTCTCACCATCACACAGTCAGTGTATGTCAAAGCAAGGATTGAAACCCATGATTATTTCATGCCATATCCTTTAGGGAAACAGAGTAGGTGGAATCCAAGTCATATCTGCCTCTGAAAGACCCCCTGATTTCTTTATGTCTTCTACATAGGTTCTAATCCTTTCACCCAGTTTTATGGTCTAGGACTGCTCACATATTTTGTGGCAAATTGGGATACCGTACCAATTTAGTCTCATTTTCTTATTTGAACAATTGATTTTCAGTCCTTTTGGGTCAGAGAATACTTTTAAACCTCTGTAAAAGAGAGAAATAATCTCTGTTTATATTATGATGCCATTCTGAGTAGGGTCTTTCTTTCAGAACTCTTTTTGGGCACTGTGAAGATATAAATGGGGACTCAGACATGTAACTTGCTATCAAGGTATACAGTAATAGGAGTACAAGGCTGGAATCAGGCAGTTGGGGAGCTTCTGAGTGAGATATGGTGGCTGTAAGGCCAATGAAGTATTTTGTGGAAGGAATAAAGAGATTTGTGGCTGCTCCCTCCCCTCTTCTGAATAACTTTGAATAGCAACTGTGTTTGCAAGGGATGCTGTAGCATTTTTCCATAGGCCTGTGGCATAAGTTCTTTTCTCCTCTCCCCATAAACTGTGCCAAATAGCTTTAGTATTCTAGATATATTTTTCTCTGGTACAATAATAAAAACATGTTATTATCTTTAAATGCTTGTTTTTGTATCAATGATTTCATCTGAGATACCATGTGAGGCCTGCATGCCAAATATTGGAAAACCCCTTCCTTCAATGGAAGAGCAAAATCTTTTAAGTCAAATATATATTTTTTATTTTAAAAAATCAGATTACAATTAAAGTTATCATACACACCATCAGTAATTCTGTATTTAACACTTTCAGGAGCTTTTTTTTTTTTTTTAACTTAGAACTTGAATCTCCAAACCTACTTCTTACTGGATTCAGTTATAGATTTTGTGTACATTCTGGCCACCTTTATTATTGTGAGAATTAAATGAAGTCATACACATATGGAACTTAGCTCAGAGAAGTGATAACAAATAGTATACACCCTGTAAATGTGCATTGTTACTATTCCTGTTGTTCTGAAAGATCTCAATAAGTGCAGCTGTTGTCATAACTATACACAGCTGAGCATTTGGTCAGCTCA
Organism: Tonatia bakeri; assembly: GCA_004024845.1. Taxonomy (NCBI): domain Eukaryota; kingdom Metazoa; phylum Chordata; class Mammalia; order Chiroptera; family Phyllostomidae; genus Tonatia; species Tonatia bakeri. The sequence goes on from PVIA01017057.1 coordinate 8,655, forward strand.
TTCACAACCATAGAGGAGAGAGTGAAATTACCCAGGCTAGTAAACAGAGCCATGACTTTACCTTACTGGGTGTAGAAGATCAATATCAGCATAGAACCAGGAGCAGGTAGCTTTCTGAGTGATAGCATCATTAGAGGCATCTTGCAGGAAAAATAGGCACCTCACAAAGGCAGAAGTGACAGGCACCTGAAGCATCCCTTCCTGTCCCTGCCCTGTAAGTAAGGTCCAATACTGAAAAAGGAGATGCCATCCAGAAAGAGCTGATCACGGGAAAGACTATCACTGCATTCCCCCCAGTCTTGTGGAGACTGCTATTCCAAGAACAGAAGAGTTTTTACATACCAATTCATTATTTCCAGATGGCATAATACCATATATAGAAAACCCTAAAGATTACATGAAAAAAAAGTCCTAGAACTTATCTATGGATTCAGTAAATTAGCAGGATACAAAATAAATATTGAGAAATCAGTTGCACTTTATATACCAATAATGAACTATCAGAAAGGGAAACTAAGAAAATAATCCTATTTGCAATTATCTCAAAAAATCACAAAATACCTAGGAATAAATTTAACCAAAGAGGTAAGAGACCTGTACTCAGAAAATTATAAGACACTGAAGAAAGAAACTGAAGACACAAATAAATGGAAGCATATACTGTACTCATGGATAGGAAGAATTAACATCAGTAAAATGTCCATATTACCCAAAGCAATGTATAAATTCAACGCATATTTTACAGAACTACAACAAATATTCCAAAATTTTATGTGGAATCACAAAAGATCCCAAAGAGCCACAGTAATCTTGAGAAAGAAGAACCAAGTTGGAGGTATCATGCTACCTGATATCAAACTACACTACAAGGCCATAGTAATCAAAATAGCATGATACTGTCATAATAACAGAATAGAGAGCCCAGAAATAAATCCATACCTATGTGACCAATTACTATTTGACAAAGGAGGTGAGAACATACAATAGGGTAAAGACAGTCTCCTCAATAAATGGTGTTGGGGAAATGGGACATACACACGCAAAAAAATGAAACTTGACCTTCTTATACCATATACAAAAGAAATGCAAAATGGATTAAAGACTTCAATGTGAGACTCAATATGTACAGATGACCCATAGACACACAAAAAGATGCTCAACATCACTAGCCATCAGAGAGATGCAAACTAAAACCATAATGAGGTATCACCTCACACCAGTCAGAATGGCCATGATTAACAAATCAACATACAACAAGTGCTGACAAGCTTGTGGAAAAAAGGGAACCCCTACTACATTGCTGGTAGGAATGTAGACTGTTACAGCCACTGTGGAAAACAGTACGGAATTTTCTCAGAAAACTAAAAATGGAACTGCATTTTGAACCAGTAATTCCACTGCTGGTAATATACCTTAAGAATCCTGAATCACCAATTCAAAAGAACTTATGCACCCCAATGTTCACAGCAGTGCTATTTACAATAGCCAAGTGCTGGAAACAGCCTATTTGCCTGTCAGTAAATGAGTGGATCAAAAAACTGTGGTATTTTTATATCATGAAATATTACACAGTAAAAATAAAGAAGGAGCTCCTGCCTTTCACAACAGCATGGATGGAACTGGAGAGTATTACGCTAAGTGAAATAAGCCAGTCAGTGGAAGACAAATACCATATGATCTCACCTATAAGAGGAAACTAATGAACAAAATAAACTAAGGAGCAAAATAGAACCAGAGGCATGAAAACATGGAACAAACTGACAGTGACCAGAGGGAAGGAGGAAGAGGAATAATGCTGGAAAGAAGGGGAAAGGACTAAAGATCATGTATGAATGACCCATGGACATGAACAACAGTGTGGGATTGACTGTGGGAGCGGAGAGTAGGCTGGGCAGAGGAGGGCTAAGAGGGGAAATTTGGGACAACTGTAATAGAATAACAATAAAAACAACTTTTAAAGACTCAAAATCACCCTGGCTGGTGTGGCTCAGTAGATTGAGTGCCAGCCTACGAACCAAAGGGTCACTGGTTCAATTTCCAGTCAGGCCACACACCTGGGTTGTGGGACAGGTCCCCAGTGGAGGGCACACCACACATTGATGTTTCTCTCCCTCTCTTCTCCCTCCCTTCCCCTCTAACAATAAATAAATAAAACCTTTTTTAAGACTCAAAACCATGAAACTGCTAGAAGAAAACAAAGGCAGTAAATTTTCTTAGCAATATTTTTTTCTGATATATTCCCTTGGTCAAGGGAAATAAACAAACAAAAAAGCAAATGAGACTCCATAAATGTAAAAAGGTTTTGCACAAAGGAAACCACCAACAAAATGAAAAGACAGCCTACTGAGTGGAAGAAAATATTTCCCAATGATACATTTGATAAGGGGTTAATATACAAAATTTATAAAGAGTTCATACAAATCAACGCCAAAAGAAAAAACAAGTAATCCTTTTAAAAATGGGCAGAGGACTTGAATAGACACTTCTCCAAAGAGGATATTTACATGGCCAATAGACATATGAAAAGATGTTCAACATCACTAATCATCAGAAAAATGCAAATTAGATTCTTCCGGCCAAGATGGAGGCATAGGTGGTCGCATTGTGCCTCGTCGCACAACCAAAACTAAGGACAACAAAAATTGAGAAACAAGAAACAACCAGAACAGAGAGAAATGAACCAAATGGAAGTCTGACTACTGTACAACCAGACCGGTAAGGAGGGGCGGAGTCGGAGGCCTACAGATAGGGTCAAGAGGTCCTGGCAGGAAAGAGTGGTGGCTGACAGGCGCACAGGGTGCAGATGGCAGTTGGTGGACCCCAGAAGCGCAGGGGCGGCTGACAGACCCGGTGGCAGACCCTGGGCATGGGAGACAACGAGCAGACCCAGTGCGCCCCAGCTACCTGTTCACACACAAACTAAGCAAAAACGGGCAGCAACACAGACTGAGCAACCCAGGGACCCAGCGCCGGGAAACAAAGCCTAAGAGCACCAACTGAAAACACCTGTGGGAGCTGAGGCCGGGAGATTCTCTCAGCCTCACAGGAGGCTCCTCGGGGAAACCCAGAGAGTCTGAGAAAGTGCACAGGCCCAATTGCCTGGGAGCCAGCACCAGAAGAGCCCAATTTGCTTGTGGGATGCATCAGGAGGGACTGGAGTCCTAGAGAGAGCGGAGCAGGCTCCATTGCTCCCTCTCAGACCCCGCTCCCACATACAACCTCACAACACAGCGACTGGGGTGCCCTGCCCTGGTGAACACCTAAGGCTCCGCTGCCCTTACGTAACCGCCACAACCAGATCAATGGAAAATAAAAAATAAAAAAGATGGCTCAAACAGAATTGAAAGCCCCAGAACCAATTTTTTTAAGTGACCGAGAGATTGCTGAACTATCAGATGCACAGTTCAAAGCACTGGTGATCAGGAAGCTCACAGAATTGGTTGACTTTGGACATAAATTAGATGAACAAATGCAGGCTATGATAAGAGAAATGAAGGAATACGCACAGGAAAACAATAGTGAGGAGAAGAAAACTGGGACTCAAATCAATAGAGTGGACCAGAAGGAAGAAAGGAACAACCAAATAGAAAAGAATGAAGAAACAAGAATTAAAAAAAATGAGGAGAAGCTTAGGGACCTCTAGGACATCTTTAAACGTTCCAACATCTGAATTATAGGGGTACCAGAAGGGGAAGAGGAAGAACAAGAAATGGAACACTTATTTGAATATGTAATGAAGGAGAACTTCCCCAATCTGGCAGGGGAAATAGACTTTCAGGAAGTCCAGGAAGCTCAGAGAGTCCCAAAGAGGTTGGACCCAAGGAGGAACATGCCAAGGCACATCATAATTACATTACCCAAGATTAAAATGAAGGAGAGAATCCTAAAAGCAACAAGAGATAAGGGGACAGTTACCTACAAAGGAGTTCCCATCAGACTGTCAGCTGATTTCTTGAAAGAGACCTTGCAGGCAAGAAGGGGCTGGAAAGAAGTATTCCAAGTCCTGAAAGGCAAGGTCCTACATCCCAGATTGCTCTATCCAGCAAAGCTTTCATTTAGAATGGAAGGGCAGATCAAGTGCTTCTCAGACAAGGCCAAGTTAAAGGTGTTCATCATCACCAAGCCCTTATTATATGAAATGTTAAAGGGACTTACCTAATAAAATGAAGATTTAAAATATGAACAGTAAAAAAAGACTTCAAACTCACAGTTAGTAACAACCATACCTAAAACAAAAGCAAACTAAGCAAACAACTAGAACAGGAACAGAACAACCGAAATGGAGATCACATGGAGGGTTAGCAACAGGGAAGGGGGAGAAGGAGAGAGGGGGATAAGATATAGAGAATAAGTAGCATAGACAATAGGTAGAAAATAGACAGGGGGAGGGCAAGAATAGTATGGGAAATGTAGAAGCTAAAGAATTTATGACACACGGACATGAACTAAAGGGGGGAAATGTGGGTGGGAGGGGATGGGCAATGTGGAGTGGAGTGAAGGGGGAAAATGGGACAACTGTAACAGCATAATCAATAAAAAAAGATTTTATTTGTTTGTTTTTGGAGAGGGGGGAAGGGAGAGAGTAAGAGAGGGAGAGAAATATCAGTGTGAGGTTGCCTCTAGAGCACCCCTTACTGGGGACCTGGTCTGCAGCCCAGGCATGTGCCCTGACTGGGAATTGAACTGTCGACCCTTTGGTTCACAGGCCAGCACTCAGTCTACTGAGCCACACCAGCCAGTGCAAATTCTCCAATTTTTTTCTTCTCTTTTAAGGTCAGCCCCTGGCTGGCATGCTTCAGTGGATTGAAGGTCAACCTGCAAACCAAAGGGTCACCTGTTTGATTCCTGGTCAGGTCACAGGCCTGGGTTGTGGACCAGGTCCCCATTTGGGGGTGTGGGAGAGGCAACCAAGATGTTTCTCTCCCTTCCCCTCTCTCTAAAAATAAACAAAATCTTTTTTTAAAAAAGAAAAAAATGCAAATTAAAACCACAATTAGATATCGCCTCACACCTGTCATAATGGCTATCATCAATAAATCAACAGACAATGAGAGGCTTCCAGCCAAGATGGAGGCACAGGTAGATATGCTTCACTTCCTCACACAAACAAAAGAAGGATAATAACCAGGGGTGGAAACGGGAAGCTGGGGCAGTGAGGATACACGACAAGGCTGCAGCTGGCAGACCAGGATATCCCACATTCACGTGCAGATAAGCCAGGAGGAACAACTAGAGAGTGAAAGACAATGCAACCCAGGGTTCCAACATAGGAAACTAAAGTCTCAAAAGCTCTGGCTGTCAAAACTTGCAGGGGTTGCAGCAGTGGGAGAAACTCCCAGTCTCACAGGAGAGTCTGTTGGAGAGGCCCACAGGATCTTAGAACATACACAAGCCCACCCACCTAGGAAACAGCACCTGAAAGGGCAAAATCAGCTTGTGGAAAGTGAGGGAAGTGACTGAAAGCCAGGCTACTCTTCATAGACCACCAAAAATCAATATTTTTACCATTCTTCATGGAATGTAGACCCCTTACCACAATATAGGTCCCTTTTTTCTCCCTCCTTATGTTATAATTAGTTTATATATTACACCCACATACATTGAAACCCCATCAGACAATGTTTTAACTTTTACTTTCAATCCTCAAATATATTTTAATTAATTCAAAAGAGAAAAATAGTTTTTTGTATTTGGCCAAATATTAACCCATTTTTGCTGTTCGTCATTCCTGATGTTCCAAGTTGCCTTCTGGTATCATTTTCCTTCTGTCTGAAGAATTTCAATGGCAATTCCTTTAGGTCTCCTAACATCACATTCTTTTTGTTTTCCATCATTGTGAGGTTTTTACACATTTATTCCTGAAGGATATTTTGCTGAATGTAGAATTCTGGGTTGACAATTCTATTCTTTCAGCATTTAAAACATGTTGAGGGCAAGCTTCTGATCAAGATGATGGCATGGGCAGGCATAGCTTGCCTCTTCACAGAACCACACCAAAATTAGAACTAAACTATAGAACAACCATCACTCAGAACCATCAGAAATTGATTTGAATGGAAGTCTGACAACTATAGAATTAAAGGAATCACATCCATCCAGATTGGTAGGAGGGGTGCAGATACAGAACAGGCTGGACCCTCACCTATGTGTGGTGGATGAAATTTTGGGAGAGATATCTCAGGAGCAAGGAGTCCGCCCCACACCAGACCACCCAGCCCAGGGTTCCACTGCCAGGAAGATAAGTCCCCATAACTTCTGGCTATAAAAACCAGTGGGGTTGGGTTGGCAGAAGAAAGTGCGGGATTCTCTGCCACTCCTCTTAAAGGGTCTCAAACTGCACATGGACTTACTCAGACTCACTCCCTCTGGGCTCCAGCACTGGGGCAGCACCTTGAAGGGTACCAGTGTCATATGGAGAGGAATTGAAGTGTCCAGCATTAGGACAAAAGCTATGGGACAGCTTCTTCCCAGACAGAGCTGCAGACAGCGGCCACTATACCCTTGCTGAGCCCTCCCCAACACAGAACCACAGAGTGGTAGCATCATATGTGAGTATACATCAACCTGACTCACATGGTAAGCCCCACCCTAATGATTACCTAAGGGACCGCCCCATCCAACTTACAGGCCCACCCAATCAACTCTCCCACCCTGGTAACAGTGGCTTTTCCATATGAAGGGCTAGGGTAGGCACAGGTTTCAAACCTTCCTAAATCCACTCAGACAAGCAAGAGCTGAGCCTAGACCCCATATCTTTCACCAAGTGGCCACAGGCCTGGCACCAGCAGTAGTCATCTGCAGGTCACTTTATAGCTTATGCCAAGTGGCCCCAGATGGAACACAGGTGGTGGCTGACCTTAGACTGCACCACCCAGGAAACCCCAGAGCCTGCACATCCAGTGGACAGTTATAGACAATGTCGGAGCACCACCCAACTACCTCGACGCACTACAGAGGGAGGTGGTTGCTGGCTAGGGGTCACAGGGAGTCCTACCAGCTGTCTAGACTGGGTAAATACCTCCCATTGATCTGCAGACAGCAAGCAAGACTCATCTACAAGAGGAAGGAATACCCAGCCCACATGGAGGGAGCTCACAGCTTGGGTGATAAGGAAGGCTGTGCCACAGGACCCTACAGGACACCTACTACATTAGGGCACACTACTACATAAGACACAGAGTCAAAGCAGCTCTACCTAATACATAGAAAGAAACACAGGGAGGCTGCCAAAATGAGCAAACAAAGAAACATGGTCCAAATGAAAGAATAGAAAAAAGTCCAGAAAAAAGAGCTAAACAAAATGGAAATAAGCAATCTATCTGATTCAGAGCTCAAAACACTGGTTATAAGCGTGCTCAAGGAAATCAGTGGGTACTTCAACAGCATAAAAAAGACTGAGGCAGAAATGAAGGATACACTAATTGAAATAAAGAACAATTTTCATGTAACCAACAGCAGAGAGGATGAAGCCAATAATCAAATGAATGGTTTGTAACATAAGGAAGAAAAAGACATCCAATCAGTACAGTGAGAAGAAAAAATAATCCAAAAGTCGAGGACAGTATAAGGAGGCTCTGGGACAGCTTCAAACATTCCAACATTCACATCATAGGGATGCCAGAAGGAGAAGAAAAATTGCAAGAAATGAAAAACTATTTGAAAAAATAATAAAATAAACAGACAACAAGTGTTGGAGAGGTTGTGGAGAAAAGGGGACACTAGTGCACTATTGGTGGAACTGCAGACTGGTACAACCACTATGGAAAACAGTATGGAACTTCCTCAGAAAATTAAAAATGGATCTGCCTTTTGACCCAGCAATTCCTCTGCTAGGATTATATCCTAAGAATCCTAAAACACCAATCCAAAGAACCTTTGCACCCCCATGTTCATAGCAGCACAATTTACAATAGCTAAGTGCTGGAAGCAACCTAGATGCCCATCAGTAAATGAATGGATCAAAAAACTGTGGTACATTTACACAATGGAATTCTATGCAGCAGAAAGAAAGAAGGAGCTCCTACCCTATGCAACATCATGGATGCAACTGGAAAGCATTATGCTAAGCGAAATAAGCCAGGCAGTGAAAGAAAAATACCATATGATCTCACCTTTAACAGGAACCTAAACAACAAAACAAAGAAAGAAGCAGGGTATAGTCAAAGACA
>PVIA01017058.1:0-16821 GCA_004024845.1 Tonatia bakeri
TAAACAGACACTTCAGAAAGGAAGACCTACAAATGATCGAAAAGACATAAAAAAGTGCTGGACATATCAGTCATCAAAGAAATACAAAAATGAGACCCAAACGACACTATCACACAACCACCAGAATGGCAAAAATTAAAAGGGGTAACTACATCAAATTATGGTGATGATGTGGAACAAGAAGAACTCTCACATATTCCTGGTTACAAGAAATGCTGTAGCCACTCTGGGAAAAGGTCTGCAACTTTTTATAAAATCAAATAAGCACTTATTCTACTACCCTGCAATTAATTCTACTATGTATTTACCCAAGAAATATGAAAACATACTATCTACACAGACTTATACAAGAGTTTAAAGCAACTCTGTTCATATAGTCAAAAGCTTGGAACAGCCCAAGTGGTCAATAGTAGAAGGGCTGCACTAAGGCTACATATAGCCCTTAATGTGGTGTATTTATACAATGAAATAAAATTTGGCAATAAAAAAAATTATTGATACATATAACAATATGATTTTTCAAAACATCATGCTGAAAAAAATCCTTATACCAATCAGCAGAGATTATGTGATTCCATTATATGAAATTTTAAAGTAGGCAATAGTAAACTTATAGTGGCAAAAAAATCATAACAATGGTTACTTGAGGGCAGGGAGAGGCAGGGATGACGGAGAAGTGGTGATGATACTGACTGTATCTTCACAGGGATTTGGGTTTCATAGATAAATGCATCTGTTAACATTCATCAAATGGTCCATTTAAGATTTGAATTTCAGTTAATGATGTACATGCAAAGTGTACTGATATCTGCAACTTAAAAATGCACCAACAAATTAAGCTGGACTGCTGATTAGACAGAGGGGTAGTTAGTTGCATATATATGTGATAAATGTTAACTGTGGAATCTAGTTGGTGAGTAGGTATATGTAATGTTTATTGTGTAATTTTCTTATATTTTATATTTGAATATTTTCATTATAAGTTGTGAGGGGGAAGGAGAAATACTCAGGAACTTATAAAAGCAGTGTTTTCCTACTCTGCCAGTCTTAAACAAGATAGAGAAATAACAAAAAAATATAACAGCTATTCCTATAAAAGTACACTGGCTTGCCAGAATCTGAGACTTAAAAAAAAAATTCCTTCCCTATCCCCTTACTTCAAGAAAAGTCAATACAATGAAATAACTTTCTAAAGGGATGGCAGGAAACCTAGCCTCAGACAGAAACCTAGCCTCAGACAGAGTCAACAAATTAGTGCTTTGTGGTAAACATGACATGACAAGTTTTTAATCTTTATTTCATGCTCTATCTAAAATTAAGAAAGTTACTTCTTTACTCACCAGGTCATTAGCTTGATCTATTGTAAAAACATTGCTGTTTACTCTACTACCAACTTCAATATGTGCATCAGCTAATGACGAAATAAGCTGTTTACACTCATTCTGCATTCGGGTAAATGGGACGGCAATTTCATCATAATATAAATGTTCTGAAAGGATATCAAGTAAACGTGGCTGCACAGCTAGTGTAACAGCTTTACACTCCTAAAATATAACAGACAACAAATATTCAGAGCAAATAAACATAATTCTAGAGGTGCATAAATCTTTAGTTGCAAACTACCAAGTTCTAAATTCCTACTGATGTTGAACTTATGTTCTGTTATCTCCTATAACAACATAGTTAGTTGCACAGAAAAAAGGTATCACAACCAAACTACTCTAAAATTTTAATATGAATGACTATAGAACATGCACATGGAACTATTAAAATTCCATTACACTTTCCAACTAATTACTGTTATTTTACTCTAAATTTATTCCAAGTTTACATATATATAGCAGATTCAAAATTACATAACTTTAAAATAAATCAGTCATATAAGAACACTTAGCATGCACTAAAAATGTTATTTAAAAACTCAATATTAGATTTCTTAACAGTTGAACCCACAGTTTCACATGCTATACTGTAGAAATGGATATATAATTTAAAAGCTACTTACCTGCCCCCAAATTTAACTAACCCTTCCCACTCTCTCTGGTTGTTGCCTGTCCCAACCAGAGGGGGAATGGCCTCAGTGATGAGCCATGAGGGGTTCTGTGGGATCTGGGTGATCAGCCTGGGCTTCACAGAGTAAGTCCAGAGAAGCTCTGTGAGGGTCCAGAAACCGAACTGTCAACACTTGCTGCTGAGTCTGAGAGGCACAAAAACACAGCATCACTGCCTCTCCAGCACACCGAGTCCTGACTAAAAACAGAGGAGCCTTGCTTCTTTTCAGAAGCAAAGCTGGGGTCTCAGTTGCAATAGAGCACAGCTCAGTTACTTTTAGACACAACTTTGACAAACTGCTAAGAGGCAGTAACAAGCAACTCTCACAGCAAGTGCAGACAGTTAAATTTCCAGAATCCCAGCCAATGGAGTAACAAAGCCAGCAGGAAGTTTCTTTAATTCACAGAAGCAAGTCTTAACACAAAATCATGCATCTTACTAGAAGTTAAAGGTGTTGTAAGGGCATGGATTATTTGGAAACATAAAGATTTTGGCTTAAATGTTGAGATTCTTCTTTCTGTGACCAAACATTCTGCCCTTGCTAGACTACTCATATAAGTGGATCTCTAGTATTCAAAGCCTCTTATTTTTCGTAGTTTTCAGTGATATCTGAGAGAAATATAAAGGAATGAATGACCAATAGTTTATGGACTACTTCCATGCATACATGTTTTTTTAGGAAGGACATTTCTTAATAGATTGTAGGATCAAGAGCAAATATTAAGTATAGGCATAACTAACAAGGCTCAGGTTTATGAGACTGGGGTTCTAAGAAAAAAGTCCAAGGTTAAAGGCAAATGAAAGAAACAATGTTTCAATATAATCTGGGATACTTTTCTATAACTGTTGGATCTTTATAGAAAGAAAATATTAGCTTTTCTGTTTATAAAATATAATGAAAACAATCCTAACAACTAATGAAAATTGGTTTACTTAATGTGACTTCATTACTTTTTGGGAAAATCTTACCTTTTGTAAAGCAGCCCATTCACAGATTACCAAAGCAACACTAATTCTCTGTAAGGCAGATTTGGAGTTCAAATGGAAGAGTAGTAACTGGCCAAGGGATTCAGCTGGTTTAATTTCTTGGGTTATGACATTTACACTTGGATCACAAATACAGCAACAAAGTGCTCCTAACAACCTAAACAGGAGAAAAAAACAGAAGTTACTACAGAAGTTACCTGAGGTACAGTTACTCCTACTGAAGCTATAACTTGTCTCAAGAATGCATAACTCCAATCTTCATAAAAATATATAAACCCTATTTAAAACTTCCAAAAATTAGAAGTTTTCTTACACATTAATTTTTTTCCTACTTTGTAACTAGTGTGATGAAGAAGAATTGATAGACACATTAGAAGCATCTCTGGATTAAGTGACTTTTGAATTTATGTGCACTCACTTGGCTGCCATCATTCTGGCTCGCATAACCACAAAATCCCTGGTGGCAGGGTCTTCCATGATGGTATCTGCACCTGCAATGTACTCCTGCAGTACTTCTTTAATCTGGCTTTGGCCTTGACGTATCTTACCACCTGTTTTCTCCTAGAGGAAATGAGAAAAAAAACAAACAAAAAAAAACACCCCAAAATGGAATAATTAAAGATTAAACATCAAAGTTTAATAAATAGCAACAAAAATATTCTTTTGTTATAATCTCAGTAAAATACAGTTCTTTTTATATTTTAATAGATAAAAATTACTATGCATTTTGTCAAGATCCTAATAAAATACTTGTTCTTTAAGCTAAATAAAAATCACACTTATAATAAAACAATACAGATTTCATACATGGTTACCATATTAATAATTATGAACTGAACATACAAATATAGTATGTCCTGCTTCACTTACCTTGGTTCTAGCCTTTACTTCCAGCAACATATTCAAATCAATAGGTAGATGTGAAGGCTGCATCATTAAGCAAAGCCATGCACCCATCCATGGACAAGCAGCAGCTACTACATACTGAACTGAAGCCTTGCTCAACAATTCCATCCAAACCTACAGAGTGAAAGGGGAACATGAAAGTGAAATTTTTCTAATAAGGACTAATAAAGCCTAACTTATTTTTAGGGATATTGAATTGAAAAAAATAATCCAGAAATAGCATATAGATTAATTTTAAAATTCAATATAGAGGCCTATTTTTAAAACACAGGGATTTTTTTGGTAGGTCTGCATACTAAAATGTAATACAAGAGAAAGTTAAAAAGAAAAGGAATACAAAGGATATTCTTCAGTATTTTATGAATGTCATTTAAGACACCCATAAAAATAATTTTGAGTTGTCAAAATCTCAGTAAGTCACTAAAATCCTTTGTGTATATCACAAAGCTCAATACTAACACAGTCCTATATTCAACTCTCACTTCAAGATATAAGAGTTCCTGATAAATATCCTCTGCTAAATTTAAAGGTTATAATATCCTAGTATAAATTAAGAACAATGTAAGTCTTGACTCATGACCTTATTCAATAAGGTCTCTTACTCAATGCCTAACATTAAATGGGATAGGTCTGGTATTAAAATAAGTGGTAGATATACCACCACTGTTAATCTAAGGCTATTATCAACAAGCCACCTCAGAAGCCAATAATTCAAGACTAATTTAATAGGTTTTAAAGGTACGACAGTGCCATTTCCCCCATAATTGTTATTATATATATCACATGGTTCCTCTTTAAATATTCCAACACATATAACCAATCTTGCTAAGTAAGGAAAAGAAGTACAAGACTAAACTCTGACAATCAGACTCTACATATTACCAACAAATCCCAAAAGATACCCGACAGATCAATGAGCATTCTGATAAATAGCAAGATAGGTGATAGAGAAAAGCAGTCTTTCTTTCATTTTATTTTCTGTATTGAGGCTCTCAGAAAGTACTTAAAACACTTGCATAGATGGTCACATAAGAGAAAGAAGCATAGCCCACCAGGACTTCAGTTACTATATTGCATAAAAGCCTATTTCCCTGTCTCACCTTGCAGATCTCCAGACTTTTCAAATCTCTTAGATGATTTCTAATTTCTTAAAAATCCCTGACCAACTACAGTATAGCAATTATGAAAAATTTTAAAACCACCAAGTTACTGGGAAAAAGTAGTACAGATATATTCACTGTGTACCTTGTGAATGAGGTCCAGAATTTCCTGGCTGCTTTCTAAAACACAAAACTGAAAAATGTGTCGCAGCATATCAGGCAGAATAGGTATAAGCCAAGATGAAGAGTTCTGAAAACAAAAACAGAATCAAAGCTACAGCACGTAATTCACAGGTATTAGCTTATCTGAAGAGTTGTAAGACAATCCTAAAGCATTACCACGGAAAGACTATACAGCTTTATAAAAAGGTTCAACTAGTGATAAATTCTTTCAAGATTTTAGAGTAAGGGTACCACATTTATTATTCCAGTAGTTTGGAGAAACTGAATGGCATATAATTACTGGGAAGCTGGAGAAAGTCTGATTATGATCAACAACACTAAATTTTACTTCAAATATGTTAAAATCGTCCTTCACATGGAAGCAAGTTCTAACCAGGAACATCCCTTGGTTACACTATATATTACTGCTTTGTAGGGGAAATTTGAAAGATGATCAGATTACTGCCGCTGTGCTGGATGACCAGAATTTAAATTCTATTGTGCTTACCAGTAATCCAGGTAATGAATTATAAGTGATACCCAACCTAGAAAATTGTACTTTGAGTTCAGTACAGAATTAAAGCAAATGTTCTTAATCTATTTTGGGTCAGGGACCCTTTGAAAATCTGATGAAAACTATGCACACTCCTTTCTTAAAAATACATACTTATATACTCATACATATTTAGGTATAACATTTGCTTCCAATTTCAGAGGGTTCAGGGATCCCCTTAAGCTTGGTTTAGCACCTCGACCTAAGGAATTTCTCAACAATTTAAAAGCCCAGCCAAATTAAGCAGTCAATAGTGTTCAACCAAATATCTACTGTGTACCCAGGATTCTGAGAAAAGAATCTCACATGTTGTCTATTGTTGTTCAAAAAATTACAAGCTCACTGAGTGAGACTAACCAACTGAAAAATTCTAGTAACTAATTCACAATACCTATCACTACACTCTACCATATTCTTTTAAGCAAAAAATATGTTGTCTGGAAGAGAATGAAGAGAAATTTGAAAATTTCAACTGAAATTCCAGAAAGCTAGAAGTTCTAGGGATAATGCATACCTTAGAAAGTTGCCTATAATTTTCTAACCAAAGGAAAACTAATGAATGACAAAGATAGAGTCAGGATTATATGTTCTCAAAACAGTTTGAAAGATGTTTAAAACAGACAACAGAATCATCAGCTAGGGGAGCCCACTCACTGATTTGCTATGCCTTAACTACTTTTCACTAATAGAGAAAGGGAAACTGAGACGTTTTCTTTCATTTCTCATCAGACAGAATTAGGGACAATTATAAAAGAATTAGGAATGCTGTAATAGCAACAAGCAAGTAATTTTATGTTACTCTTCTATAATCTTCTCACCTATGATTTTTCCCCATTATATTTACCAACTTAAAAAATTTTAATTTTGAGAGAGAGATATTAATTTGTTGTTCCAGTTATTTATGTATTCATTGGTTGCTTCTTTTATGTGCCCTGATGGGAGATTGAACCCGTGACCTTGGTATACTGGGATGATACCCTAACCAAGTGAGCTACCCAGCCAGGACAATATAACCACCCTCCAACCCCATTACTGGAAAATGCAAACAGTTGCTTGTACATTCTGAAGATGTACCTACAGAGGAAGAGTGTTTCTTTTATTTTTACAAACAATAAATTTGATAAAAATTGTAGTAGTCTTCTCAGGCTACAGGCTTAGTTACTATAGCAAATTCTACTTTATAGTTCTAAAAACAACCAGGGAGAAGAAAGTATGAATAGTTAGAGAACAGTGAGGGGGTAGAGGGGTTTACAGTAGAGAAACCATTCTGTATGATACAATAATGAAGAGATGTCATTATACACTCGTCAAAACCCATAAAATGAATGTACAACAAGAGTGAAATTTAATGTAAACTATGGACTTTGATAACGATGTGTCAATGTTGGCTCACTGACTGTAATAAATGTAGCACTCTGGTGTGGGATATTAACAGTGGGAGAACCCTTGTTTGGAGTGGGAGAGGAGGTATATGCTGTGAACTTAAAACTGCTCTAAAAAGTAAACTCAATAAATAAAGAGGAAAGTAAAATAAAAATAAATACAAAACAAAAATGAAAACCCAACCAAATTTTTTTTAAAAACTCACTCCAGAATATACAGATCATCATCATCATCATAGGAATTAGTATTTGAAAAACATGTAGATTCTCCAGTAGCACGGCATAAAGTCTGCTTAGTCAAAATTACAAGATAAGGCTGGGAAAACATCTGCAGGCCAAATTCAGTCCACCTGAACAATTGTACAAGTACCTCCTTTTAGATATGATTGCAAAAAGTAACCTGCCTTTAGCTCACTATTAGTACTATCTTAAAAGATCACAAAGTGTAGTTTGGCCCATCCGGGGTCAATTCATCTCTTACTAAACTGAAACTTGGCCCATCTATTTTCATTTACTTTGCACCTGTCTTCTAGTAGGCATTGATTGAGGCAGGTAACTGAGTGCTGTTACTTTGCATTTATAGATTTATTTAACTAAACTATCGAGGGAGCAGGGCACAGTGGGGACTGTAGTATTTTTAGACCTTTAGAGATTATCCACTTTGGGATTCCCCCCATCAAATTTTTTAGCTAGTCAATAAACTTCTAGATGCCACTGCTAATTAGGACTGTACTATTCTCCATTCATCGTAGGC
This sequence comes from Tonatia bakeri, assembly GCA_004024845.1. Taxonomy (NCBI): domain Eukaryota; kingdom Metazoa; phylum Chordata; class Mammalia; order Chiroptera; family Phyllostomidae; genus Tonatia; species Tonatia bakeri. Next base: position 7,897 of record PVIA01017058.1, read on the forward strand.
AAGTCTGGAAAGTTTTGATGAATGTTTAGTAGTATTAGTCTACCACAGTGTACACTAAAATACAGAAAAATTCCCACCACAAACTCTTTACTTCAGGTTTAAGTTACTGGACCACTATAACTCAAGTTATAAATGAATTCATGTTTTAAGAGGTTAAAAAATTTTTTATGATTCTACTCATATGTGGAATCCAATGAACAAATTGAACGAGGAAAAGAGAGACAAATTCACAGATAGAGAGCAAGATGAGAGCTGGGGTGGGGGAGGTTAGGGGTGGAGGAATTAAGCAAGACAAAAGGACTCATGGACAAGGACTATAATGTGGTGATTGTCGGGGGTACAGGAGCGTAAGAGGACTAAATGGCAATTGGTAAGAGATACAAAAATAAATCACTCAATGAATAAAAAAATTGTTTTGTGTTAAACAACATAATATTAGCACTTTATACCAGTGCTAGATATAGTCCCCATTTGTGGGAATTATGCAAGGAAAATGATTGGCAGTTATTTAGTGTAGCACATATGGGTTATACTACATAATTCCCAGCTGTTCTATCCAGATTGATGTTTCCTCCTGTGCTCAACCATCCCACATTCTACCCTCTAGCCTGATCAATTTCCTTTTACCTCCTCCTTGGTGCCACCATGCTCTCTCCTGCTTCCAGAGTTTCACATACTACACATTCCTCTGACTCTTATCCTGCTCTTCACCTGGTTAAATTCCATTCATCCTTAAGGTCTCAACTTAAACTTCTCATTTAGCAGGATACCTTCCTTGATCTTCACTCACCTCACTAGCTAGGATCCACTAGCACCATCTATTTCTCCTACAAGATACCTACCTCATTATATTATTAGAGCTTCTTCTGTTTTAAACTCTACAGAAGGGCAAAAACCTTGTCTCTTACTGATTAGTATCTAGAAAACTGTAGCCATGTAGGCACTAAAATATTTATTGAATAAATCTACCTTTTGTATGAGAAATGGTCCAAAGTCCCAGAGTAATTGGTAAGATGCAAAAATTTCCCAGAATTTTAGTTGGCAATAAACCCCTAACTGGTAAAGCTGGCATCCTAGGTGGGGTAAGATCTGGTCAGTACTCTATTGCTATGTCCCCTTTACCTCCCCACAAAAATGGGTAGGTATGGATCAGTAATCTGATCATCATTACCATGAACATCTGATTCCTGCATGTAGGCAGATTAATCATCATTTTTATCTCCACAGCTAATGAGTTTGGGTTGTAGGGAAGAACAGGAAAGAAGCAATAAAAAAGTGAAGCATCACAATGAGTTCTTTACTAACTTGGTATGAAATCCTCCTTCGGCCCACTTCTAAAAACAATCCTCCTTTCCCAATAAGGCCTTATTCTACTTATATGCCCAACCAATACTTATTGAAAGCAGCTGAATATTTAGCCTGTTATCCCTGTCCCTACTTTTATAAAAGCTGGCTAAACCTAATTATGCTAATATTCTCTAAAGCCAAAGTTTTAGTCAAATCTATTCTTTTAGTCTTTCTTTCCTTCTCTACACATGCATGTTAAATTTTCTTACATCCTGGATTAAGTATGCCTCAGATTCCAACTCAATTTCATGTATATTTTCATACTAAATATAAACTTCATGCCAGAACTTGCCTGTCAAACATGATTTACAAAGTGACTATGATGCAAACAGAATGGAAAAGTTGACCCAGTCCGCAGAGCAAAGCTAAATGAGAGATTCATGTCCAGAAATGTACCTTTCTAGATCTTGGAGTCAAGTTCTGGCTACAAGAGTTAGTGGTTATCAACACTAATTAATCTAGATAGTCTAATAAAGTAGTTTACTGAGGGACATATACATTCACAGATCCCCTCTTGCATATATAAACACAGTCACAGGTTAAAAAGAGAATACAGGAAAGAAAAACAAGTGGTAAATTCCTTTACTCTGATTGCCAAGCTGCTAGTTTAGCAAAAAAATTACAAGTTGATTTTAAGTCATGATCAAATGAAACTAGTTTGGTTTTCTAAGGAGTTATTTCATGCTCCCCAAGAAGCCAGGCTTGCAAGTACTTTCACAGGTTAACATCACAGACAAAGGCACAGGAGTCAAAGAATTTATTTTTACAGATGCCATGTCATGTCCAATAGATAAAAAATTCATAAATAACTATATTAACTGTGGTTCTATTTAAGGACATTTTAGAGATGTGCATGCCTGCATAGGTACTTATGATCAAATAAATTTTAAGATTAAGTACATCTTTCTCATAAAGAGAAAGATGGCTTTATAAAACAAAACAAGCCCTGACTGGTGTGGTTCAGTGTATTGAGCACCAGCCAGCAAACCAAAATGTCACATATTCAATTCCCAGTCAGAGCACATGCCTGGGTTGCAGGCTAGGTCCCCAGTTGGGGGCATGCAAGAGACAACCAATTGATGTATCTCTCGCAAGTCAATGTTTCTCTCCCTTTCGTTCTCCCTCCTTTCCATCTCTCTAAAATAAATAAATAAAATCTTAAAAAACAAACAAACAAAAACCCCAAATTACTGACGATAATCAAAGTACTTTCAAGGGAAGAGAGGCATCAATCTTTATAAGGTATAAATGCACTGAACTACAGCCATGGTTAGCCTACCAAATCACCCTGGAATTACTGAGGGGAATAGGTTGAAAAGTTAGAAACTAAACCAGAATAGAGTTACTAGTAATTTAGAAATGAGGTTCATTTTTTCACTTTGTATTTAAGATGATTTCATATTCAGGAGTGACAAAGCAATTCTATAAAAATAAAAACTAAACTAGAGGACTTCCATTCAAGATGGAGGGTGTAGGTAGATAAGCTTCACCTCTTGCACAACCTTAAGAAGGATCACAACTAACCTCAAAACCAAAAACACCCAGAACTGCCAGAAAATCAAAATGTATAGAAGTTTGACAATCAAGGATTTAAAGAAGGGGAGGAGGGGAGGACATGGTGAGCTGGAGAGGATTTGGTATGGCAGTGGTGAGGCGGCCAGTGGAATAGGCAGTCCCATATTCACATGTGGTAGATAAAATCAGGAAGGACAGCTTGGGAGCAAGCAATCACAGCCCCAGCCAGACCACACAGCCCAGGGTTCCAGCACCTGGAAATAAAGCTTCACACTGTTTGGCTATAAAATCCAGTGGGGGTTAGGGTGGCTGAAGAAACTACTGGTCTCTCAGGAAAGTCCATTTAAAGAGCCCACAAACCCACCCACTCTGGGAACCACCACTGGGGGAGCAATAGGAAGGGTGCCAGTTGCATACAGAAAGGGGTGAAGTGACTGGAAATGGGACGAGTGCCAAGCAAGTCTCAGTGCCATTGTCCTCTTTCTAACCCCTCCCCCCCACACACACAGAGTCACAAAGAAGTGAAACAAGTTGCCCTGACCTGGCAAATACCTAAAGGTCTGCTCCATACAACTTAGCAAGTGTGCTAAGACAGGGAGTGAAAGCAGCTCTGCCCAATACACAGAAACAAACACAGGCAGCTGCCAAATAGAGGAGACAAAGAAATATGGCCCAAATGAAAGAACAGAACAAAACCCCAGAAAAGAACTAAGCAAAACAGAGAGAGCCAACCTATCAGATGCAGAGTTTGAAACACTGGTGATCAGGATGTTCAGATAACTCACTGAGCATGGCAAAAGCATAAGGGAAGAAATGGAGGCTACCCTAAGAGAAATAAAGAAAAATCCACAGAGACTCGACAGTGAAGGGAGGAAAGCCGGAGCTCGTATCAACAATTTGAAACACAAGGAGGAAATCAACAACCAACCAGAACAGAATGAAGAAATTAGAATTAAAAAAAAAAAAAAAACAGAGGAGAGAATCAGACGACTCTGGGACATCTCCAAAAGTGCCAACATTTGAATTATGGAGATGCCAGGAGAAAAGAGGAAGAGCAAGAAATTGGAAACTTACTTGAAAAGATAATGAAAGAAAACTTCCCTATGTCATGAAGGAAAGAGACATACAAGTCCAGGAAGCACAGAGAGTCCAAAACGAGTTGGACTCCAAGAGGAAGACACATCATAATTAAAATGCCAAAGGTTAAAGATAAAGAGAGAATCTTAAAAGCAGCAAGAGAAAAGCAGAGAGTTACCTATACAGGAGGTTCCCATAGGACAATCAGCTGATTTCTCAATAGAAACTTTGCAGGCAAAAGGGACTGGCAAGAAGTATTCAAACTGATGAAAAGCAAGGACCTACAACCTACATTACTCTATCCAGCAAAGCTATCATTGAGAATGAAAGGGCAGATAAAGTGCTTCCCAAACAAGGCAAAACGAAAAGAGTTCAACATCATCGAGTCCTTATTATATGAAATGTTACAGGGATTTATTTAAGAAAAAGATCAAAACTATGAACATTAAAATGACAAACTCACAACTACCAACAACTGAATCTAAAAAACAAAAACTAAGCAAACAACTAGAACAGGAATAGAATCATAGATATGGAGATTATCTGGAGGGTTATCAGTGGAGAGAAGGACGGGGGGAAATGCGGGGAAAGGTACAGGGATTAAGAAGCATAATTGGTGGGTACAAAATAGACGGGGTATACTTTAAGAAAAGTATAGGAAATGGAGATGACAAAGAACTTAAATGCACAACCCCTGGACATGAATTAAGGTGGAAGGACTGCTGGAGGGGAGGCAGGTACCGGGAGGAGGGGAGCAAATGGGGAAAAATTTGGACAACTGTAAGAGCATAATCAATAAAACACTTTTTTTAAAAAATAATAAACTACCATCATTCAGAATCACCTGAAATCTAGCTAAATGGAAGTTGTACAACTAAGACTATAAAGAAGCAACCATGCCGGGACTGGCAGAAGAAGCGGAGATGCAAAACAGGCTGGCCCCATACCCACACCAGCCCACACCCACATGTGGCAGATACAAATTGGAAGGGATATCTTGGCTGTGGAGGTTCCCCCTGAGGAGTAAGGGTCCCAGTCTTACATCAGGACCTCCAGCCCAGGGTTCCAGTGCGAGAAAGAGAAGACCCCTTAACTTCTGGCTGTAAAAACCAATAGAATTGTGGCTGAGTGAGACAGGTTTCTGGAGTCCTAGGTGTTCCTCTCAAAGGACCCAAGCACAGCTTACTCAGACACACTCCTTCTGAGTTCCAGTGCTGGGGAAACAGCTTGAAAAGCTCGAGGAGGTGTGTACAGGAGGAACTGAAGTGTCTGTCATCAGGGCAAGAACTGCAGGAGCAACTTTCCCTCAGACGAAGTTCTGGAAGAGGCCATTGTTCTTTTGCTGAGTCATATCTGAGTCTCTATCAACTTGGGTATCATTGTTTGCCACCCCTCCTATCCCTGTGATTTCCCAAGACCCTGTCCTGCATCATCCAATTGATGGTCCCACCAAGCTGTTTCCAGTGACTTTTCCATACAAATAGCCTGTCTCAGCTCATGCTTCAGACTTTCCTAAAATCTCTCAAGTAAGCAGCAACTGGCCTTGGAGTGCTGTGCCCTAGGTCTGGCACTAGCAGCAGCTGGCCTTGGTTCACAGCTTGACCTCTCCTGGGCACCTCCAAGTCAAGAACAATTAGAAGCCATCTGCAGATCATTCTGTAGCTCAGGCTGTGAGGTCTCAGGTAGAACACAGATGGTGGCTAACCTTGGCCTGCACCTCCTCAGAGGCCCAAGAGCCGATGCACCAGGTAAACACCTTCAAACCATATCAAAGCACCAGCTAACCGCCTCCACAATGGACACACTCAAGAGGCAGGCTCAATGGAGCCTTGCTGAAGTACTGCTCTGTGGGCTGGGAACCTGTATAGCTGATCTTCCACAGTGGTTGCAGTCAGTCCTTGAAGCCAATCAGCCTGGGGGAAATCCCTTCCATCAAAATGCCAACCAGCAATCAAGGTTCAACTAGAAAAGGAAGGTGTACACAGCCCACATGGGAGGTGTATGGCACCTGGAGTGCCCAGCTCAGCTGAACTTGGAGGCTGTGCCACTGGACCCTTCAGGATACCTACTACATAAGGCTACTCTACCAAGACCAGGAGGTGTAGTAGCTCTACCTAATACACAGAAACAAACACAAGGAGGCTGCAAAACACAGGGGCACAAGGAAACATGTCTCAGATGAAAAAAAAAAAAACAGAACAAAACTCCAGGAAAAGAACTAAACAAAATGAAGACAAGCAATGTACTAGATGCAGAATTCAAAATAATGGCTATAAGGATGATATTTAACTTAAGGGAAGAGTAGATGAACTTAGTGAGAACTTCAACAGCATGACAAAGGACATGCAAATCACAAAAAAGAATCAGTCAGAAATGAAGGATAGATTAACAGAAATGAAGACTACACTACAGGGAATCAACAAGAATAAATGAAGCAGAGGATCGAAGCAGCAATTTGGAAGATATAGAAGAAGAAAACATCCAATGAGAACAGCAAAAAGATAAAAGAATCCAAAACATGAGGATAGTGTAAGGAACCTCTGGGACAACTTCAAATGTACCAATGGGGGTGCTAGAAAAAGAGAGAGAGAGCAAGAAACCGAAAACTTGTTTGAAAAACTGACAAGATAACTTTCCTAATCTTGTGAAGGAAAAGCAAGGACCTACAACCAAGATTACTCTCCCCAGGAAATCTATCATTTAGAATCAAAGGACATTTCAAGAGCTTCCCAAATAAGAAAAAGCTAACAGAGACCTGGCCGGGCAGTTCAGTTGGTTGAAGCATCATCCCGTACACCAAAAGGTTGCAGGTTTGATCCCCAGTCAGGGAGCATAAAAGATGCAACCAATCAACATTTCTCTTTCACATCGATGTTTCTCCCTCTCTCTCTCTAAAATCAATAAACATATTGAATGAGGAATAATAAAAAAAAGCTACAGGAATTCACCACCACCAAAACCAGTGTTACATAAAATGTTAAAGGGTCTTCTTTAATAAGAAAAGATCAAAACATAAACAACAATATGACAATAAATACATATCTATCAACAATGGAATCTACAAACAAAATAAACGAAAAAGCAGAACAGACACAGACTCACTCAACTTCCGGCCAAGATGGAGGCATAGGCAGACACACTGTGCCTCCTCACACAACCAAAATAAGAACAACAAAAATTCAGCAGCAAAAAAATCCCCAGTACTGACAGAAAATTGAAGTGTATGGAGGTCCAACAACCAAGGAGTTAAAGTAGACACATTCATCCAGACTGGTAGGAGGGGCAGAATCGGGGAGTCGGGACAGAGAGGGCTCATGCCAGGCTGGGTGACGACCCCAGGCACGCAAGGTGGCGGATTGTGGAGGGGCACCACGCATTAGGCGGCTAGCAGACAGGCAGTCCCACATTCACACACAGATAAACCAAGAAAGACTGGGGAGTGAGACAGACCAAACAACCCAGGGATCCAGCACAGGAAATAAAGCCTCAAAACACCAACTGAAAACACCTGTGGGGGCTGAGATGCTGCGAGAGCCTCAAAGGAGATTTTGTTGGAGAGACCCACAGGGTCCCAGAACATACCCAGCCACCAGGGAATCAGCACCAGAAGGGCCCGATTTGCTTGGGGGGGAGTAGGAGAAGTGACTGAAATCCAGCAGAGAGCGGAGCAAGCACCATTGTTCCCTCTTGGACCCCTCCCCCACATACAGTGTCACAACCCAGCAACTGGGTTGCCCCGCCAGGGGGAACACCTAAGGCTCCACCCCTCACTATGTAACAGGTGTGTCAAGACAAAAACAAAATGACTTCCGGCCAAGATGGAGGCATAGGTGGATGCACTGTACCTCCATGCACAACCAAGATAGGAACAACAATAATTTAGAAGCAGAATAACATCCAGAACTGACAGAAAATTGATATAAATGGAAGTCGGACAACCAAGAAGTTGAAATAGACCTGTTTATCCAGACCGGTAGGAGGGGCAGAGTCCGGCAGCTGGGCGTGGGTCGCAGTGCGGAGAGCAGAGTTGGGACTGGGTGCAAAAGGCATCCGAGGGTGTGTAAGGCATCTGGGGAGTGTAAGACCACAGCGGGTGGGCCCTGAGTGTGCTTGCAGCAGCTGGCAGGCCCCGGCAGACCCAGTGAGGCGGTGATTGTAAAGCAAGGCAGTGCGTGAAACTCAGGATCCCAGTGCTGGGAAATAGAGCCTTGGGACACTGATCGTGGACGCCTGTGGAAGTTGAGGCACAGGGAGAGACACCCAGCCTCACCGGAGAGGTCCTTGGAGGGTCCCACAGTGTGCACAAGCCCACCCACACAGGAATTGGCACCAGAGGGGCCCAGTTTGCTTGGGGGAAGCAGCAGAAGGGACTGAGGTCCCACGGAGAACAGAGCAACCGCCATTGTTCCCTCTTGACCCCGCCCCCACATACAACGTCAGAACCCAGGGACGGGGTGCCCCGCCCTGGTGAACACCTAAGGCTCCACCCCCTACTGTAACAGGAGCAACCAGACCCCCCAAAAAAAAGAGAGAGAGAGAGAAAGAGAGATGGCTAAAACAGAACAAATCAAAGCCCCAGAACTCATCCTTTTAAATCACCTAGAAATAGCCAACCTATCAGATGCACAGTTCAAAACACTGGTGATCAGGAAGCTCACAGAATTGGTTGATTTTGGTCACAAATTAGATGAACAAATGCAGGCTACGATAAGAGAAATGAAGGAAAATGCACAGGGAATCAATAGTGATGGGAAGGAAACTGGGACTCAAAACAATAGAGTGGAGCCCTGGCTGGCGTAGCTCAGTGGATTGAGCGCGGGCTGCGAACCAAAGTATCGCAGGTTCGATTCCCAGTCAGGGCACATGCCTGGGTTGCAGGCCACAGCCCCCAGCAACTGATGTTTCTCCCTCTCTCTCTCTCTTTCTCCCTCCCTTCCCTCTCTAAAAATAAATAAATAAAATCTTAAAAAAAAAAAAAAAAAAGAA
>PVIA01017059.1:0-16769 GCA_004024845.1 Tonatia bakeri
AAAACAAGTTAGTTACCAGGTGGTTACCAGACTGAAGGAAGGTGCAGTGAAATGGGTGAAGAGGTGAGGGCATTAAGAAGTACACACAGTTACAGAATAGCTGTGGGGATGTAAAGTACAGTAGAGGAGATGGAGCAGCCAAAGAACTTATACACATGACCCTGGGACAGGAACAATGGTGGGGGGGACTGCCTGAGGGGGTAGGGGATGCTGGGTGGAGGGGGACAAAGGAGGAAAAATCAAGATAATTATAATAGCATAATCAAAAATATAATTTAAAAAAATAGTGACATAAAACCAAATAGTGCAATGAAAAAAGACACAATTATAAATGCCGAGAAAAAAGTAACTGGAAAAGTTACAACCTAAATATAAATCAAACTAAAGTATGGCTTGATTTGGCGAACTGATGAAATATAACAAAAAACTAATTTGGCTTTGATGTGAAACATTCTCCTTCAGTGGTCCAGGGACTGTGACATTAAACCCACAGAAAAAAAAATCTATCCCTGGCAGATAACATGGCTGCCTGGGTGGACATAACACTTACAGAGTCCTAATAAAATAAATGCCATTTGTTGGCTTTAAGTTTGGGGAAACAACCTATGTATATAACATGGAAGATCTGCTTGTGGTTATAGGCTTGAATGTAAAGTTAACAACTGTGACAATAAAAAACGTACAAGTATAGCTAGCTGACAGGAAGTATGACAAGGAAGTACCTCTAATCAGAGGTACGTCCTCATTAAGAGACGGTGCTGCAAGTTGATGGATCGAGAAAGAGAAGAATGAAAACAAATAATACAAACACCAAACACTGAGGTGAGGAACGGTGTGAGCTAACCCTTCTACTTCACACCAAGTGACAGTTATAGGGATACCAGTGTTTTTTTCTTCCACATTATAAAAATAAACTACAGGATGAAAATACTAGAACAGAAATTGTCAGGATTGAAATGCTGGCCAGTTTTGAGCAGTGGGACTGTCTCTAGACTCTTTCTCTAATAATTATGTTGTGTTATGATTTGCTACCATATGTTACTTTTGAAAAATGAAAACACATAATTGAAAAAGAAAGAAATAGGCACCACTTGTTGTCTTTTTGCTCTGTCCTCTTGGGCTAAATGTAGTAACCAGAGACACTTTGGCCCACTGTAAACTTAAACTATTTAATGACTGTTTGGATTAGGTACTACTTGAAAATTCTATTTTCCCTCCTCAGTCCACAGTAATCCTCTCCTTATAACCTCAGTTCTCTGCTGCTGCTTATGGCTGATGGCATTATTTATTTATTCAGAAAATGATGACCGTTGTTTGAATGAACTCCCTTGTTCATCTCGCCTCAGCTGTCTATACATGAAAAGAGAAAATGTATCTATCTATATCTGTATCTCTTTCCATATACTTTTGAAAGCAACTAATGCTTCTAGGTTTCTGTCTCTAAAGAATCTTGCTTTTGTATCTGTTTCTTCTAATATTTTCTAGTTTTCCCTTCCTATGTATCTTTCCTTTGTATCTTAACAAAGGAAAAATATTTCCTTATCCTAACTACCTCCATACCAAGAAATGCCTGACCCTGTTTCTCCCTCCAACCACCACTACTTACTGGTTTTCAACGGCTCACCTGATGCCTTAAACTGAATGATTTCTATCTGCTGCTGCCTTTCTTTCCTTGTTATAAAGTGCCTCTTTAATGCCCTCTCATCAGGCTTTTAATCCCACCCCAGTACACTTGGTTTCTTTCGCGGTTTCAATGACCTTCTGCTAGCCACAGGCAACAGCTTCTCGCAGTCCTCCTGTTTCCTGGTCACTCCTCTCATGCATCTTTCATAATTTTGTATGAAGCTTTCTCCTTTCTTTAGCTTTGTTAACTTACTGGCTTGTTTCCCAGCCCCCTGAGGACAGTCCTTAGCCCCTTGTCCTTCTGTATTTATTTCCCTTACCCACTTTAATTTGTTTCTAGTCTGATGATTTCCAAAACAGGCCTATTTTTACCCTTTTCTACGGACTATCTAAAATAACCTAAAATTGAGCTTATCAGAAACTGAAAATAGATTCAACCAGTCCTTCCTCCCTGCCAACAAGTTCATCTTTCTTCTTCCAGTCCCCCGTGCTTATAACTTCACATTCTTTCTTCAGCCAATTCTAATCAGCCATCAAATCCTATTATCATTATTTTTAAACATTTTTTCTCATGTTCATAACTTCCTCCATTCTATTAGCCACTACCCACAAAACACTATGTGAACAAATAGGATAAGCAAGAATTAATTATTTGGTAAGTCAAATATTACTTTATATGCAGAAGTAAAAACCTATCCACCTTAACTCGGTAGCAGGACATTTTATAGACCTAAGGGCTCTCCTATAACATTAATTCTTAGTTTATCTGGTTTGCAATATTGAGATTATCATATATCAGGCTTCTTTAAAATGAGGTATACCTACGTATAACTTAAGCCATCAAAGAACTCCATAAAAAAATGTAATTTTTCAAACAACAGGAAGTCTCCTGATAGGTTAGCTTTGAACGCATTGCATAGAGAGGTGTATTCATTTAAAGGCACAAGTGACAAACAATTACACCACACGAATGCTCTTAAACTCCTAGATCAGACTGGTAAACTCCTTTGAAAGCATTCCTTTGTGGCTCTGCTACAGTTATCCTATCTCTAAGGTCTAATTGCCGTGACTTAGTGAGGTTGAATGATCAAAGATGAAGAGAGCCATATCTCAATTTTACCAAGTATTAGGTGCTTATCTACTACTCAAAAGCATTGCAAAGTTATTTTTTGCTGTTTTCTGTTCACTAAAAAACACAGTCCTACTTTTCTAGACTTTCCCTTCACATTAAGTATCCCTTTATCCCTCCTATTCACTCTAAGGAACTAAATTCTAAGCATTTCACTAGTAAGATAATTCTTTAAATGAGAAAGACAACATTAGTATTAAATTTGCTCATAACAATTAGCATCACTGATCCTTCCTGTCTTCACTTTTCAAAATAAACATCAGTTACATTTCTTGCTCACTGTAGCTGGAATTAGTTGTATTTATGTTTCTGTACCTATTCTAAATCTGGTATAAGCAACCAGGGGCAAGATGCACCTTTACCACTTATTTTGCATGTGGTACTTTTGCCAGAGAATCTACTATAAGACTGTTACGGTGGTCTTTGAATAAAGTACTGGACTGGCTGGCTAACTACAGTGCCTGAGTTGGTCCTATATTCCACATAAACAACAACTTCTACAGCAGGCAATACGATAAGGCTACAGCTTTTATCAGCAAGGTTATGACATATTTCTGACGATTCTTCATAAGGGGGTTGCCTCAGACGCAGACACAGGTATGAGGACTAAATGTTGGTCTACCCGCTGGTAGGAGAAGCAATGGGACTGTCTTTTCAGACAGATGAACAAGCAGGAAAACGGATAACATAACTTGTTTTGGAAGCAAGCAGCACGATGAGGCAGTAAAATCCCATCAGCATACATCATCCTATCACGGCCTAGTGTCATTCCCAGCCTCTATTAGCCCTCACTGCATCAGCGCAAGCCCCAGACACTTTATCCTGTTTATAATTGCTGATGAGCAGTAATAAGGCCTCCATGCCTCAGCTCTGTCCGTTCCACTTCAGCACCTACCTATTAGGTAATAACTTTTATTTACAGCCTTGCTTGATGTGCTGTGCTATTAGTACAGCTAGGAACTGAGTAGGGGAAAAAAAAAGTCTCCTTAATGGGTAGTATCACTGCAAGGCCCTGATGATTTATAATGTAGCTTTGTGGCTGTTCTATCTTGCTCCTTCTGGTAAGACTGCTTCGGGAAAAGTACATTTCTAATATGCTGCCCCCACACAGGTGCTGTGGAGCAGCACCTGAAAAAGCACCCCCTAAAAGCCCCCCTCCAATAACCTAAAAGTTTCAAAGGAGGAAAGGGGTTTTAAGTTCCCCTGATATCCTTTTAAAATAATGTTGGCTCAGACCTTTTGCCCCAGTGGAGCCACAGAACAGCTAATTAATGGAAGTTCAAGGCTTTCTCCTTGGTAAGAGTGCAAGCTATGATAAAATAATTTTACCATAAAGGCAAAAACTCCAAGTTGTAACTGCATTCAAGAATCCATGCAAACTGAGTTAGCACAAATCAAGTAGACCATGAGCAGCTCACCACCACAGCCTAGACTTCTCATATACACACACATCCAAAATAACATTAAGCCTCATCACACAGCATTTTCCTTTTTATACTAGAGTGCAATTTTATCCTTCAAGTGCAAAAATTCCTCTTGATTACGCTGGCATCCTGGCTTCATATTCACTTATATCAGCCTGTTCTCAGAGAGGAAGCCACTGCTTCTCAAGTAAAGCCCAAACAAGGCCTGTGAAACAAGAGAATGACATCAAGTTCAGCAAACTCATATGTTACATGTGTAGCTAGCCTGTAACACAAACAGCGAGTGGTGGCAACTGGACCTCACTCTCATTCAAGAGTACAAATGAAAAACAGTTAAGCTGTCCTAACCTTTTCTGTAATCCATACATTGTACGAGGTGCTTTTAAACTCACTTGCCATCATTTACATCTCATCAGATCATCTAATTATTTAGTGCCTTGCTATCTCATTCTATTCTTTAATATAGGCAACAACTCAGGAAGATTTAAGTTTTTACAGGAACCCCCCCCCCAAAAAAAAGCATTAATAGATTATTTCCCTTCCCCAGTTATTCACTCAATGGCCAAAAATCACATTCTGTCAGCAAACATTACAGTAGACTTTGGTAACCTATCCCATTTTTTGATGGTAACACATATGATGCACCTTGTAGATTAGAAAAATCTTGGCAACACTGCCGAATATTTGGTATTCATTTTTCCCCCTGCCCCAGAAATCAAACTCTTTCAGGACCCAAGATGATGGATGCACAAGGTAAAACTTTTGGTACAGTCATACCTCGTCAACTTCAACTTGTCAAACCCAGTACTTGTCGAATTCTGATGAGAAAAAATGTTTCAGCACTTGGCGCTTGCTCAAGCTTGTATGAGTCACAGCACCGCCCCACAAAAGAAAATGCTCATCATTCGCTGTTTGTCGGTTTCAGCACTTATCACAAGTTCTGGGACAAATTAATGAGTACCAGGGTACCACTGCACTTTTTTCTTTGCCATGACAGATTTACTGTTTTGATCTTTCTTCAATGGTTACATTAAATGCCAATAAAATATGAAAGGTTTATCTCTTCCCTAATACTCTCCTGATGGGAACTTGCATATTACATAAGTAGGTCAAATTTCTATCTTTCTGTCTCAAATGTTGATACTGGAGATCTAAAGGAAAAGCTGTACCTTAAGGACCAACAAGAAAGAATAAAAAAAAGAACTGAATTACACAGTTGAATCACACCCAAATCTACCTTCCTTTAAAGCTCTACAGAGTCCTTTCTAGAAGTCATTTACAAAATGTTATATTGACCAATACAGTTTATAGTCACTGACTCGACTCTCTAGGATTAAATGAGCTGGTTGAAATGTTTCCATGAGTATTGACTTCACCGGGAGATAAAATACACAACTGTAGGTATTTCTAAGATTTACAGGGCCACCTCTGATTTAACACTGCCACCCTTTAGCTTCTGAGTCAACTTAAAAGATCTCACATAAACCTCATGCTAACATAGCAACAATGAGACATTCCCCTTTAAATGGCTTCTGAACACTGACGCAGAGAGTGTTCAGCACATCACTCTTCTCTTAACTCACAGGAGAAAGGGGTTTCTTTTCCTGTCTTTGTAAAAACAGACAAATATCACAAGCAGGTTGCCCAAGAGAAGTGAATCAAAGAGGTTTTTTGGGGGGAAAAAATGGAAACAATGAACAATACAAGGCTATCTAGCTCATGTCACTGTTCATCATGCTGAGAGGAAAATAGGTGACCTAAAAGGCTCAACATGTCCTAAGGAAAGGAACGGGAAAGGTAAGGGAAAGGAAAGGGAAAAGAGAGGAGAAAAGAAAGGCAAGGGGAAAGGCAAGGCAAGACAAAGCAGACAAAGGATATAGAAACTGAATTAACACGCTTCTTATAGAGTAGAAAGATGATACTTTCCGAAAAAACTTGGTGTTTAATGGGAGTTTCTAGTCCCATCTGTTTTCTTTCATCCCAGGCAATACTACAGCTCCCTATGGTCCCACAAATGGCTATTTTACCTTGAGAACCTATTAACTATAATCACATTTTTAACATACACAAAGCATTTTAAAACCATCATTTTTCAAGTCAATCAGAGAGAATATTATTTACTCAACATTATTTGCTGGAAGAAGAGTACAGTGAACAGAGATACAGTGGAGCAAAAGTGTGTAGATAGGACCATCAAGTCTGTAAGCTTATTTATGACTTTATTTTAATTTCAGAAATAAAAAGAGTATAAAATGGAAAAAAAGAAAAAGCCCCAGAGTGGTAAAATAGGGAAGGACAAATCTCCTTTCTTCATATGCTAAAAAGTCTATCCCTTGACATATCCAACCCAGGCCCTAGAGCTAAGAGTTGGTTGGTAAATGCTCCACTGGAGGGAGTGGAGTCCTTGGGTCAGTCACTGTTCAAGGATCCTGCTGCAGGGAAACGATTTCTCCATGGAAATTTAGGGCAAGACATGGTCTGGCTGTCCATTACAGCTTAAATTTTAAAGTTGACCAATAGCAAGCTCCAATAAATAAAAAACAAAATTATTTCTTTTGTTGTAACTCTCTGCAAATAAGTCTTATGAAAAAGCTACATATGTCTTTAAATAAAAAATTCTAAGAATAGGTAACAGGCCTCCCTCTTTTCCCACAAGGCACTTTAAACATAAAAATATAACTTCCTGAATATATTCATCTAAATATCCAAATATCTTCCAAATAAAGTTGCCTGAAAAGGATGACCACAGCTCAGATTACAACGTTTTGGCTTATGGTATAACTTGATAATTAGAAAAGATGAAGGACAAAAGGTGGTTTGTTGCCAAGGAAAGTACTCTTTTCCTTCACAATATATTCATTCTTGGCAGGAATGTTGTGAGAATTAACAAGGGAACATGTGCAAAACATTCAAACCTCTCTGAAGAAATGGAAGCTCTCTCCAGTAATCTGAAGGTGCGATATGCTTTAACTCTCACATTCTAACCAAACAACCTGGGACTTGTCACCATTTTTCCACTCTTTGCTGACTAGATATCCCAGAGCTCTACAAAGCCACACACACTGTCACTGAACTTCTGTTTTAAATACCAAAATGATCATGGTGCAGCTGTTTTTTCCATCTAAAGATTACAGAGTTTAACTGTTAATAGTGCTATGTGGCCAAAAGCCAGCATGGAAAGAAAAGCCTTTCTCACCTAGTTTACAAATACAAACTGATCTTTCATTTGCTGCTACTGCTTTTTGCAACCTGCCTCTTAGACTTCTTATACTTACAGTTAACACAAAAACATTTTTTAAAGAGTTCCCTCTCACACTTTGATAGTTGCAGACCAGCCACTCTACACTGCTTTCCACCTGTCTAAATTATAATACACTCTGATCAACAAACAGTAGTTCCTTGACACACAGAAATGTTAATCAGCCACTCAGGCTTGTAATTATGGACCTAACACTAATTTACTAAAAAGAAAATGACCTGTGCACTGAAAAGGTCACTAACCATTTTTTGAGAGTACACACCCACCTAATAAGATATCTGGCTACATACCTTTAATATATATACATTTATATGTGTATTTGATGGGTTTAAACTGTAAATATGGCCTAATATATAATAATAAAATGAATCTGAAAAATAGAAACTTTGAAAGACTGAGGCAAAGAACTTTTACTACTTCCTCCCCACACCTCACAGACTGTACATTATATACCCTTCTTCAGAGACTGCTGACTTAAAGAACCACTAAGTATATTGTAGTCTAAGTACCCTTTTCCTAACACACATTATTACTAAGCTGGAGGTTGCTTTAGGTCCAACCTTGTATTGAACAGACTGGCTTGGTGAGAGGGTCTCACTCCATGGAATTAATGATACCACTGTAAGGTAATTATTTATGGACCTATATGCTTGAAGCCTTGTGCTCTAAATCTTTGGGAGAGCTATTGTTGCTGTGTCCCTCGTGGTAGGAGGACCACAGAGCATGTGTTAGAGACATGAGTCCTCTCTTGAAGAACCTAGACATAAGAATACAAGAACACTCCAGCAATGTAGCACTATAACTGATGATGATCGTAAGAAAAATGCTCAGAATTCCCACCATGGGCAACCTGCTGATTCCCAGCCATGCAGAAAGATGGAGACAAAGAGAGTAAACCTGCAGTTCTCAAAGCAAATCATTCAGTTTACCTTTATAAATCAGGAAGCTCTGTCCTCTAGTGTCAGGGCCATCATTTAAGACTGAGGCAGTAAGGCTAGTTTAAGACGCCTGAGGGGGTATAGATAGGCTTCTTGAAAAGTGCAACAGGCTGAACTTGATGGCCTTTAATATCCACGCTGAGAAATCTCAACTTTCCTTCAGGCTTTTTAGAAGATGGCCTGCGCATTACATTAATTTCCTTCCAAGCCAGAAATTCTCAATCTTTTTCCAGTTAAGAGGTATGCAGTCACCTAGAAGAATTCCTGAAAATGTGTGACTGAGAGCTTAGTTCCTCGCTTATATCTCATTTTGTGGAGACCTGAAAATATTACCATCAGTTCCTACTACAGTACTGAAATGCAACAAAGAATGTGACCAACATAAAATCAATTAATTAAACCAGACATGGCAATGAATTTTGGTACTTCTCATCTTTTCTTCTTTCCAACTAAATTACCTACTGATGTGTTACCCACAGCATTTAATGGTTGGCCACTATATATACATATTCTTTAATGTAAGATTGTACTATAATAGCAATTACCATTAAAGACGTACTATGTGAGCTTTATGTATATTATTTCTTACATCAAACCTATGAGACAGATCTGTTTACAGATAAAGAACAAATTCTGAGATGTTAACTTATCTATTTAAAAATCACATTTTGTAAGAGACAAGGCTAGGGCTCTGAAATCAGATTTCTTTTAGAACTATTGTTTTTAAAACTACTTCATTATATGCTATATTTCCAAATCTGTGTTTCTCTTTCTCTATATTTCATGCAATGATATCCTTTTCCACTGTCTGGCTAGGAATATAATTATAATAAAATATGATAAGCAGTAACATATGTACTGCAAAACAACACAGGCTTTCACATCTGAAAGATCTGTGTTCAAGTCCTGGTTCTATTACTTACTAGCAATATTACCCCAGGAAATGTACTTAATTTTCTGAGTACCTATTTTTATCATCTGTAAGAAGAGGAATAACTGTCTTGCAGAACTGTTCTGAAGATTACATGGGCATGCATGTAAAGCACACTGAATGGTGCGTGGTAATACAGTCATGCAATGTATGTTATTATTTTTAGATACACAAAAATATTGTTGGAGGAAAGAGAAGAAAACAGATCTGCCTACAAGATGAAGGACACAAGTACATGATATGCAAAGAATAATTCCTACTAGTTTCAGTGTCTAAGCTGAGCACAGAAGCCTCTTTCCTAAATCTCTCAGGATGACCCAATGTGCTTGAGGCTCACTCTCTGACTGCTACCTGAACACGTTGGTAGTATTAACAATAAACCCTGCCTTGAGGGCCAAGGCTGGAAGGAAAGAAGAAAGATTAAAGTACACTGTGTTTGTGAAGTGCTAGACCCGAAATCAAAGGGCTCTGAATGTTTTCAAGCTTCTGGCTGGAGTGGGTAGGAAGCTGGTTCTGACTTCCACTGGCTAATCAGGCCGGTCTGTCTCACTCTAGGGCACAGTTCTCTTGCATCTCCATCAGGAACTACCCATGGGAGTCTGCATACCGAGGACAGGAGGGATGAGAGCATGCCAGGACCATCTCACACAGCCCCACATCAAAACTGGTCATTTGGAACAGAAAACTAAAATTAAGTTCCTCAGAGTTCAATACTTGGATGTTACTTATAAACTGCTCAAGGACAGGCCTGTTTAAGGTTTAACATCAAAACTATGAGCATTTAAAGGAGCTGAGATTTCAGTGTAAGTATGAACATAGAAATAGTTTGTGTTATTTTTGCTTAAAAGTTAAAAAGGACCTTTTAAGTTATGAAAAATACTTTGAATGTGACCTTTTGAAAAACAATATAATTATTTTTACTCTTCCAAATATAATCCTTGAGATATTTTAAATAGCAGGCCACATTATTGGAAAAGGCAAATATTGTTTAAAAATAAATTAAGCTATAGGCAAGGGAGGAATGGCCATTATGACTGCTTTTCAGAGAGCTACAAGATTCATGGCTTCATATTTAATAAAAATGTCACAGATGCACAAAGATTTCTGGGAGACTTTATATATCTAAAAAGGATGATTTTAGCATACCCTATGGCTTGAAGATGAGAGAAAATAATTTTCCAAAACTATTAGGACATTATAAGAGTCAAGTTAAAACACTGATTATCTGTACCAAAACTGATTTCCCTCTACAGTCTCCATTATTTAAAAAATGTTTTTTAGTAAGTCTAATATGTAGGCCAAACAGCCACACACTAGAAATAGGGCAATGTACGTTTCATATTTTAATATTCTTCAGACATTAGAAAGTATGTAAAGTGTCCACCTTCTTGGTTCTACTGCCAGCATTAATTCAGTCAATCTGACCTCCAAGAGTATCACTTTGACTTCAGCTCACATGCCACTCCCAATATTAAACACGTAATACATCACTTCAAAATTGATGGAAGAGATTAAAGAGCACCCTGGCAAGAACACTACATTGAACAGTAGCTAATTTCTGTAAAGGATTCGGGTAAGAATGAATCCAGATAAGGGAATGATGTACGTACCTGTACCAGAAGATCTTTTGGTAGGTGTGATTAATGAGACATGAGCTGTATCTGTGCATGGCCCACCTAGAAACAGAAAGGCAGGCACATCAGTCAGGTCATATCTGCTCCATGCCCATAGCTGCTATGTTAATAAAGAAAAGCCTAAAAATGCAGGGATCGACTGGCAAATATGCATAAGAGGGGTAGTAGAAAGAATGGAGAAGGTGGTAGCTGTGGTAGGTTAACCTTAGTTAGGCAATTTAGATCTGTATTCTTTCTACATTAGAACATGCTTTTCACAAAAAAAAAAAAAAAAAAAATCAAGTCTCACAAAATGTTAAGAAGTAAAAGGATAAAATTCTAACTAGAATTCCAATGCAGGTGAAAGGAAATTACTCGCAAGTCTGGGGAGATGAGTTTTTCCACAAAGCATAAGAAGGAGTACTCTCTCTTAGGCTGATCTCAGTGGTTGCCCTACCTTTGAATTTATTACAAAACTAGTAAAGGGTATGTGTGCCTAAGGAAAAACAAACTGCTTGTCAGAAGGAATAAAGATCATTTTTTTTTTTAAGATTTTATTTTATTTATTTTTAGAAAGGGAAGGGAGGGAGAAAGAGAGAGAGAAACATCAATGTGCGGTTGCTGGGGGCCGTGGCCTGCAACCCAGGCATGTGCCCTGACTGGGAATCGAACCTGCGATGCTTTGGTTCGCAGTCCGCGCTCAATCCACTGAGCTATGCCAGCCAGGGCGGAATAAAGATCATTTTAATAAAGAGAACACTGCTGACCAAAATGGAATGTCTAATTTAATTATAAGAATATGCTATAAAGAGGGCCTGCATGGAATCTTTGAGGGCCTAGAGATCTGATAGATAGGTACAATTCAAGAGTATGCAAAAGATGATTGACAGATAGATAGATAGATTATAGATAGAGATATATGGATATAGATATAGCCAGTTGGTGGGTAAAGGCTTGAAAAGCAATAATTTTAAGACTACCAACAGATTCTTAAATTGATATTGATATATACCACAACATTCCCCACCAACCATGCCCTGCCTTCTGAAATAGGAAGTTATTAAACATAAAGACCAGTGGCTCTTGATATGTCCTAGGAGAGGCAACAGTGATGATCATAAAGGAATAGAACACACAGGCAAATGTTACACATATATTTTGAAAAGGCTCCCCAGGTGACTATGACTAGCAAAGGTAAACACAGTTAACTGACAGAGTTGTATGTCACTTAAGACAAGACTTCATATCACTGAAGTTATTCATTGATAAGGAAAGAAAGATGAGAGAGCTCTGAGATGTTCCTAGAGTTTATGCCACCAAGATCCATGGGTTTAGGGACCTGGAAACCCCACTTAAGAGTTAACTGTTAGTCCAATCTTTCCTATATCAAGGAAAAATTGTCAAACTTTAGCGTGTGTAAGAAGACACAGAGGAAAATGGAAAAGGGGAGAAAAGATTAAATAAGTGTATTGTTAACATCAAAAAGCACTTAGCAAATACCTACTATGTGCTACCCTGGGTTAGTCTCATGCTCAGGGAGCTTATAATTTTGTTAGGAGGACAACATTTGTGTAAATAAAGAAAGGACAATACATGCCAGCAGTAAAAAGCTGGATCAAAAAGTGATCAAGTGTCAAAGAATATGGAACAAGTAATGAACGCTAAATGTAATCAGGAAGAATATTCACCATTGGCTAGCATCAACTGAAAATAATTCTCAAGAATTTGAAAATGCGTCAAGAACTGAAAGTTAGAAAGACCAAAAGAGCAGGGCCTTTTTCTACAAATACCACAATCCCCAGAGAAAGCTTAACATACTAAAATTTTAGGGATCCAAATGGGCAACTGTGACCTGAAAATAAGCAGCATGGAGAGACAATGAGCTGCAGGAAACCCTGACACAGACCCCACATCCTTGGGAACTCGCTTCTGGGCACCACCTTCAGTAGCTCCATAAACATGCCACAGCTTCTGTCTCCATAAAGGCTTGTTTTTTATTTGTGCATGTTCTTATTTCTGGGAAAATAACAGGTTTTCATATAAGACTCGGTTTAAGTTCTGGAACTCTTCAGTTTCTTTAACAAAAAATAGGGATAGCAAAACTGCCCATGAGCCACAGTGTTGATGAGAATCACCTCTACAAAAAGACTTCATATTCTATGCCATTTTATACTATGTATCACCACTTTCTCTTTCACCAGATTTTATGTCCCTAAGGCCAAGTCCCAATTTGTCATCTACTCTTGAGTTATGACTCTGTGGAGAGGGGGCACTTAATAGCACTCAATAAGACCACTGCAAACTGCTTGATTTAATCAAGAGACTAACGTACATTTATTAAAATTTTTTAAATTGAAGTATAAAATATAAAAATGCAGTGTAAAAATCTTAAAGGTACACCCTGAGGAGTTTAAACATATACACACTTTTGTAATTACTATCACATAAAAATATTACAGCATTTTCAGAATCCAGAAAGTTCAAGGGAACATTTTTAAAGTACAGATTCCCAGACCCTGACTCTGGAAATTTTGACACAATAGGCTGGAGCAGACAAAGAAAGAGATTAGTGTACATTTTTAAACCAGCTGAGAACAATGTAAATATTAACAGCCCAGTTAGTTCCAGTCTCTGATAACAATTTCTTTAACTCGCAGCTCAATATCTGGCCAAGATCACTGAGTTTCCACAATATAGTGAACTACACAGAGCACAAGAGTCAACAATGGCTTAACCACCAGAATACTTCAAAAAAAATCACAAAATAATTCATCTAGTAAAATTATAAGACGGAAGAAATTGGTTAAATCAAAACCCCCTAAAGAAATTTTGCTGGGATTCATAAATTAACACTCTCATATTTATAAATACAAACTTTACTTCATCTGTAGGTTGAGAGTTTATACTTTCTAAACCTCCTAATGAATGAATTTCTGTAGGTTTGGCAAATACGCAAATAACTTTAAAGCCACCCACCATGTCTCGACATGCATTATGATGAAACTGTTCTCCAGAGGGCTTGTTAAACTAACAACACAATCCAATATATCTGCTACATTACAGTAAAGTATACACAGAACCATAGGCGAGCCAAAACAAACTGACAGCAAGAATAACTGGCAGTAATAATATATCCCAGCTTTGATAATTGTACAGCATTATAAACAGAGAGCTCGGAATTCAGTTTGGTCTGGCAGACTGTAACCAGTGAAACTCTTTAAACATACAAAATTCTTGTACTGCCACCCACAAAAATATCACAGGAGATTATGATACCTACTCTTACACAATTCCAAATCAACTCTGTTAAAATGAATACAAGAAATTACAGGTCATGCTAGGGGAACCTTTTAGGTTTTTGCCTACAATAATAAAAATATACCACGAGCCCCATATGGTTGTAGCAAACAAAATAATTTTGAGAGTTGATAGTAAGGGTCAAAGTCAGGGCATCTGCTCCATCAAGAAATGCTGTTGGCTTTTTTTTTTTTTTTTTTTTTAAACTGGGCTAATGTCTGAGAGAGGGCTTGGTATATGGTCCCATAAATCACTGTAAACTCTGCTACTTTTGGCCTTCCTTCCTCTTCTTCCCAAGCAACAGGGTGAACAGAGCTAATAAGAGAAAGATGAGAAAGCCTCTTGATTACTGCGTTCTACTAGTGAACAGTGTGTGTGTGTGTCTGCGTGTTCAGTGGGATTAAGTTGGAAAAATAAATGTACTTCTAAGCACAGCACGATTCTCATCATTATCTTCTAGCCTATGTTAGCAGCAACCGAATTTCAAATGGTAAGTTTTAGATTTTTAAACATTTTTTAAAAAGTATAAAGTTCTTTCCTTAATCTGATAGTCTCTCTGGGGATTATGAACCAGGAAACAAGATTAACCAACCGAAACTAACCTTCAACCAATCACCTGAGTGCTACTTGCTTTCTTTTGCTAAAACAAATATCTGACTTTTTTCAAGTTTCTTCATTATCTGAAGATATTTAATAACAGACTATCATTTGGCATTTGATAATACATTCGGAGGAGTTTTTCCTAAGTTTCAACAATTTAGAGTATGGAATTTGCAGTAAATAATGTCTGTGGTAGCTTGTAGTTTGTGACTGAAAGTCTGAATGCTCACTCTATGCTCTTCTAAGGAATGTTTCTACTCTTGTACCAAAGGTGTCATACATAATGCAGCACTATGGATCACATCTGCAAGTCCACATGAGAGCCATGGAATGCAATTCTTTAGCTGTATCCCCAACAACTAGAAATCTTTATAGCATTTGCAAGAGGGTAGTAGATTTTCCTGAGAAAACAGTACTGATTTTCTGGCCTGTAAAAGCTGAAAACGGTCAAATCTATTTACTAATTTCACTGTAATCTGTAAAACCAGAAGGACTGAATAAAGGTATCCCATTAACTATCAACAGTAACATTTCAAGCTAAAGTAGCAGAATGCTTAAATTTTCTTTTTCAGCTGTAGAGTTACTGAGCATGCCGAAAAGCCCTCAGCTACCCCCATGCGTACTCCACTTCACAGATGAGTTGAAGACTATGACCCAGGAGGAAGTAGAGAACACAGGTTTGGAGGGCAGCTGCATTTAGGCTGGCAATCATTTTAGGCACTCAAAATATAAGACTGAATAAATACAGAAAAACAGTATTTCTCCTTAACCTTGAAAACAGAGATCAATATCTACCCAGAAAGCTTTTGTTAAAACAGCTGTGATGACTGGTCATTTTTGGCTCCAGGTTACACTAGCCCTCATTGGCTGCAGTTACACATGGGCTAAAACACATCAATTAAGATAAATGGACTGTCAAGAAGTCAGTTAGCTAAAAATTGCCAGAAGCTCAATAATCAAACAAATATTCTATCAGCTCGTTCATGGTAAGTGCAAACATTAATACACAAAAATAGCCACTCCTTTTGCAGATTTATAACACTTCAATATTCTAGCTTAATTAACATGACATTTACATAACAGTATCTAATTAATTTCCAACTAAAGGCACTGTGGGCTAATTAGAAATGCATCATCCTTTTTTAACCAGCTTGTCAATTCCACTCTATCTTAATCTGCATGATATTTACCTCTGCAGCATCCAACTTTTCCAGCTCACTGTTCCAGAGGTGATTTTGGACAACAAAATCAAGGAGCTACACTTCACCCCCCCACCCCCCGAGATTCGTATCTTCAGAGTTTTTTGCTGAGGCATCTCAAAAAAAAAAAAAAAAAAAAAAAAAAAAACCAACCCACGCACTGGAGATAGTAAAATACATTACATTTTCTCCCAATGTGACCTAAGTAAGAATGTAAAACTGACTTCTGGACAAGATGGCTGAATAGGCAGACATGCCTTACCTCTTTGCACAACCACATCAAAATTACAACTAAAATACAGAACAACCAAGCCCTGGCTGGCGTAGCTCAGTAGACTGAGCACGGGCTGCGAACCAAAGCATCACAGGTTCAATTCTCAGTCAGGGCACATGCCTGGGTTGCAGACCACGGCCCCCAGCAACTGCATATTGATGTTTCTCTCTCTCTCTCTCCCCCTCCCTTCCCTTTCTAAAAATAAATAAATCTTAAAAAAAAAAAAAAAACAACTACTGCATAAATGCCTTCTTGCTGGGAGTAAAATATATATAGAACAACTATCACTCAGGAACGTCAGAAAAAAAGCTGAATGAAAATCTGACAACTATGGAATTGAAGAAACCACATCCATACAGACTGGTAGGTGGGGCACAGTCATGGAATGGACTAGTCCAACATCCACGTCAATAAAAATTCGGGAGGGATATCTTGGGAGAGAGGAGTCCCAGACCCATACCAGGTCCCCCAGCTAAGGATTC